>CALNHX010003273.1:0-154057 GCA_940337035.1 Agriotes lineatus | reverse complement strand
TTATAGGCGTCGCTGTACATAATACTATAAAAATAATGGATTAATTACTAGTACAAGAAAAACACAAATTAAATATTTTTTCTATTATCTGATTATTTAAATCGGAAAATTTTATATCTCTAATTGACAACTTTCGTTTAATTCTTGAATACAGAAATTCTGGCAAAATATGGAAAAATTAAATTTCGTTAATTTCTCAATCATTATTATTTCAAAAGTTTTTACTTCTTGTTATAAGTTCGCAGTTATAATCTTTTTAGGGGTATATGAAAACAGTGTTGGGAGGTGAGTAAATTTGTTCACAGGATTGTCGAATTAAATATACAGTGTCCGCCAAAAAACGGCCATAACATGGAAAAAAAAATTTGATTTTTCAAAAAAACTTTGTACCTACTTCAATAATTTGTGCATGTCTGAAAACCTACTTAACTCCTATCGTATATATCAAGTGATTTTTACTTATTTAGAAAATGGAGTGTTTCGTAATTGTCAAATTAGAAAAAGAGCTATTTTTCGGAAATTAAGTAAGATTTCAATGAGATTTTTTCGAGTGTGTTACTTTTAACTAACCCAACAATTTCAAGGCCAGAAAACACATATTTTTTATCTTTAGCTAAAAATTAATTTTTAATTTTTTAAAAATATTTTTCAAAATTTCATATACAAGACTTACTGCCGGTCTTATAAAGGCCACTAATCTCACGTTAACTTTAACTCGCTGTTAAAATAAACGAAAGCGCATCAAAATTTGTTTACTAATGAATAACATCTCATAAGCACTGACGTTTTGATGCGTTTTTGTTTATTTTAACAGCGAATTAAAGTTAACGTCAGATTAGTAGCCTTTATAAGACCGGCAGTTAATATTAAAGTTCAAATTTTTTTATGTGAGCACTTTAAAGATTTGTAATTGGGAAAAATAATATAAAATATTTGGTATGAATATGTTTTGTTGAATGCCGGCAGTATGGCTGAGTGGTGTTGCATATCTCACAGCACTTGTAAAAGTTAAGCTCCAGTCTGCTTGGTCAGTACTTGGATGGGTGAACATCTGGAGAGCGGGCGTAGTGTTCTAGCTTAGACAGGCTCCACTACCTCAAGTACCTCCGCCGAAATTAAAAATGCACATACCTTTAGCAGCTCGGTGCGCCCGGAACCCCAACACTGTGTAAACGGTATAAGGGGTTACAGATTATGTATGTATGTATGCTTTGTTGAATTGTTGGTATGATAATATGTATTATTCATATACAGTTTGTTTGGCAAACAACACAATTTTCATATAAAATTGTACTCATTATGTTGTATTTTCAGTTTTTTCTTGCTCTAATTGATTGTTATTTTTTAGATAATTAACGTTTTTGTAGTTCAGCATTATTGTATGGTTTATAATTATATATTAGTTTATGGTTTATAATATATCTTCCTAATATGTATAGGAATAGCTACATATAAATACAATATATTGTATCAATTGTATCTTGTTTTTATATAATTGTTATGCCTACCACGCGTACTTGGTTCTTCTCAGGAAGAAAGGAAGCTGCCTACAGGATGGCAATAAAATTATCAAAGTGTGAAATGCGGCTTTTTAACCAGCCCCTTACTCTACTGTACTATTAATTTATATTGCTCTGGGTCGCTAGCTTATTCAGTCAGATAGGTATAAGACTATTAATATCGTCAGTGCGGCTCAGGGCAAGCTAATATTGTTTTGGGTTAGCTCGTTGTCGCCTGGAATGCTGAACTTACACATGCAAATACTGCCAGCAATAAAAATCCAACAGTTTACATAAGAAGATATACAGTGTGTCCCCGGATTGTTTGGACGACTCTTGTAAATGACAAAAAATTTTCTAGTTGAAATTTGAGCTTCTGGGGTCCAGCCCTGCTTGGTTTGAAACTAATTTGTGACATAATTTTAGTTTCGAAAAATCAACTATGCCTTGGATCTTTTCAAAAATCTGATTTTTGGTTCTAGTAAATTGCCTTTTCTGTTAAAGTTACGACAAAATGTTATTAAGAAAAGTTGTTCAGAGTCAAAAACTGAGTAACTGTACAACATTTTAAAATCCTAAGCCTACTTTAATTTTTGGCCCTTTTTTTTATTGGGAAAGTACAAAAGTGCTCTTTAAGAAAAAGGAATTACAAAATGTTATTAGGAAAAGTTTTCAGAATCAAAAACTGAGTGACTCTACACAATTTTAGATATCTCTTTTAATAATATTTGCTGGAGACCATAGGAGATATTTAAAAATTAAAGTAGGCTTAGGATTTTAAAATTTTGTACAGTTACTCAGTTTTTGACACATTTTGTCGTAACTTTAACTGAAAAGGCAATTTACTAGAACCAAAAATCAGATTTTTGAAAAGATCCAAGGCATAGTTGATTTTTCGAAACTAAAATTATGTCACAAATTAGTTTCAAACCAAGCAGGGCTGGACCCCAGAAGCTCAAATTTCAACTAGAAAATTTTTGGTCATTTACAAGAGTCGTCCAAACAATCCGGGGACACACTGTATAATCTGTAATAAAAACACACACAAGAAAATACATATAAAAAATACACAATAAAAAGGTTGTACGCTACTTGTATGAGAACACCTTAAATAGGCGGCTCAAGTTTAGCTATCAACGCAAAGTCAAATGACACTATCGCGAAATGGAATTGAATTCCCCGTACAAATAAATTCGGCGAAGCTGTCTATTCTTGAAATGCGCTCGTACTAGAAGCGCTGTAATACGCGGTAGCGTGTGCGCGTTGAAATCAAGAGAGCTCGCTGTTTCAACAAATGACGTAACCGCGAGGTTCTGGTTGCATGTGATTTTCCGTGCTCTCAAACACGAGAACGATAGCCCCAGATGTCGCAATAATATCTCACCTTTCACGGTGGTTCTAGCTAGCAACTAACATGGCTTTTGGTTGCTCCCCGGTGCTCTCGTGGTAGGACAAGAACGGTGCTACTTCTGTGGCGTCAAAATAGCTGCTTACGGTGGTGGCACCTCGGCTATTCCCCAGGTATATCGATGCTTTCGTAAGCTTTGTTTCCACGCAGGAAACTCTTGGCGTCGGTGGCGAATAATGCAGGCCGACAACACACCGCAGAGATCAGTTTTGGTGTTGTTATTAGCACGCTTCGTACCTTTGTTAATTGGTACGTACACGAACGAGTCGCTTGCCTGCTTACGACTCTGGCTTGGGCGACGATACACATTCCTTACCCTTACTGGTTTTGAAGCGGGCTCACGGCATTGTTGCAGTTCTTCATCACTAGAACGTTGCGATCTATTTATAACTCAATTGAAGTTGTCAATGAAAAGTATTCAGATGTTAACATGATTCGTAGAGCAGTGCGTAAATTAATTCATAAATTCGTTACTACCGGGAATGTATCAATAACAAAAAAAATACAACAAAGGTGACCGTGCTATTCTTGTAGTTTGTGACTAGATACGATAAAACCGAAGGAAAATATCAGGAAACTTATGTAAGAGCAAATCTCATAATCAGCCACAAATTTCACGTATTCAACCTAAAACAAACTTCTGAAGCAAGATTATATCTAGAAATTTCAAATAAGTTTGTTTAGGCTGAACTATGTAATACGTTTTTCTTAATAAACAAGACTGTTAACGACATTTCTTCCGTTTACCCCAAGCGCATTCTTATCTGAACGTTTTGGACTGAGTCCGGCCCTGTACGATTTCAAATCAATCCATACACGCGGTTTTTGCTGCGGTTAAAGATAGCTAAATTTCTCCGTAATCGTGATGTAAGCATTCAGAGCCCTTTGCCTTCGCTGTCAAAGGCAATTTCGGAACGCGTGTAACGCAGGTGTCGTACAGCCGTACCAAAAAAGTAACAAGACAATACTTAAAAACTTTCCACTGTCGTGTGTATGACAGGTTTGGGACGACGATTAAAGTGGCCTAGCTAGAGACGCCTTCGATTCTACCCTGAAGGAGAAAGGAAAAACGCGAGGAACCGTTTTCGTACTGGGAGCTGACTCGAGGCCGGTTTTTTGAATAGCAAACACACAAGAAGTGGTATCTCCTACGGGCGTTGTCGAAATTTTGTGTGGCGGATTGCAAGTGATTAATCTGTTTGATTTTATTATTTCGGGAGTGTGTTTCATCCAAATTACACGGCGTGGCCGGATATGGCCGGATATTGAGGCTAACTTTACTAATTTAATTTAAAGTTTACGTTGATGTGTAGTCCTTCGAAATGTGGGGATCTCAGCAGCGCACTACAATTCTCCTGCGCAAGTCGGAAGGCGGTGTATGGAAAGGAAAGGAAAGCCAGTGATCAAGGTGATCTTCGAGCTATTTCCATTCCAAATTCTAAAAGAAAACTTGCTACTCATTGGGGATGTTGCTGTTACCATTAAGGTCTACTACCAAGGGTGCCTCAACCTCGAACAGTTATTGCTTGAGTCAACCTTCCTACCAGGTATTTGTAAAGGTGAATTAAGTTTGTGATCAGACCATCTTGGTGCTGTTTGAAAGTTTCTAGTGGTGCGATTCCCTGTGCATAGCGTAATTCGAGCGATGAAGCGTTAGAAACAAGCAATTAAACTCTAAGGTAAGTATTTTGTACGCAACCCAGTTGCCTTGGCTGTAGCGAGGCAATTACATCCAAGGTTGGGAAACTGCGGTAGCGCATCAAGCATAATAAATACCTTTTATTTTGTCATTTTATCCCGAAAGAGGACCGGCCTTTACTAGTTTTATAAACCACGCCTTCTTACTGACTAGCCTGGGACGATCGGAGGCAATATTTTACTGCTTGCCTTCTAATGTAATCAAACCTGTGGTAAGTGCGATCTGGTGTTATCGTAAAGTCGAATTTATAGCGTAACAACTGTACAATGAAAATTTAAAGTTTAAAAGAAAAAGTATATTTCAACGAGACGTTTGTTTTGCACACCAACAGCTTGACCTGCTCGGCTGTCTGATCTAAGACTGTTATATTTGAAGCAAAAAACATTGATTTATTAAAACAAAAAATTGTGGAAGTTGTTGCCACCATAAAAAAGAAGTAATGTTATCTGTGTACCAGTAGGAAATTTTTAAGTTGAATAGTTCATGGCTTAGTTGTTTTTATTTACGTTTCTTCTGTTTTAGAATAGCTTTGCTTAGAGACAATAATTAAAAATAAAAGATCATTTGTTTATGGGTAGGATTTAAGCGTGCATTAGTTTAAATGCTGTGAGCATTCGATCGATTAAGATGCTCCTTAAAATTTTTAATATTACACTATAAACATTTTCTCTCAAAATAAAGAACGTAAAAACGAGCGAATGTTTTGAGAAATGGTTATCAGCATTTTGAGCTCTAGATCGTGGTTGACCAAGTTGTTATGTTATTTTCTCATTTTTAGCACTTTTACCGTAGAGAATTTTGGGCCAGTGCGCCCCTGGATGCTCCGCTTTATATCGCATTTACAGAATTCTGTTTTAAATAGCTGAAGTCCAGTTAAAGTACGTGTAGTTTCGGATTGCGCTTTATAGCTTTTGACCGGCAGTTATTTTAGCTCTTAAATATGCGAAAGACACTTCTTTTGTACCGCTATCTCCATGTTATATATTATTAATGCTATATATAATAAGTGGAGCAGTTTCTGCAAGTCATTATCATTACGTGCTGGATATTGGCCTGGGCAATTAACAATTTTTGTTGAATTGTGTATATAGATACGTGTTATATTATTTAATGCACCTACTTTTGAGGGTACGATAATTGTTTGTGTGACTTACTCGTTGACATCGATGACACGTGTTTGATTAATCGTTGGGTTCCACAATGATTATGGACTTTTGAATATCTTTCTTCTTTTTAGTATAGGCTGAGAGCCTGTTACTACCACACCGAGTGCGGTTTTATAAGTCATCTTTGCTTGCGGACTAAGTAGGTGGCTAGACTAACCTATTGATAGGAAGAAAGCTCTTTCACAAAGGTCACGACCCCCAAAAGTGTTAGTATGATGGCCGGAGAGCGTAAGATGTAACCATTGTCCGGGTGTGATGGGAGGTTCGAACTCAATGTGCCACCACTGAGGTAGTAAAGTTCAGCACGGATTATATGAAGTATTTTGCTTGTCTACAGGTGGTTTTTAAAAGGGTTAGTCAAAGTTATATATAACCAGGTTAAATTTAATTGAATATGTAAATAATAGCATACTATATTATTAGGAGCAAAAATGAAGCTTTATTTGCAGAGGTAGGTAGCACATAAATATACATACCATCCGTTTCTTTTTTAAAGTCTACATAGGAGATACTCGTATGTATACTAAAAGGAAAAAACTCTTATTTTTGCCACAGCATGCTATTTGTGTTGAATTAAAACTCTTAAAATTGAAGATTGTTGTATAATTGGTTGCCGACATATAGGTTAAAAAAATCAAAAATAAGGGAATTTTTCTTTTTAGTATACATACGAGTATACTGTGTATACTTTTAAAAAGAACGCATGGTATACTATAATTTTATTATCAGTTGAAACATACTAGTGCTTGAAAAATTTCCAGAAATATTTGGAAGGCAGTTTTGCAACTATTTTTCAATAGAAACATGGGTGCATGCCAACTGAAAAAAATCTTGACGCCGAAGGAATAAAGTTTTTTTTCTTGGAAGCAAGCACTCACTCTTTTGTTAGAAAAAATACCTGCTTTGCAAAAATTACCATACGAAATTTGTTATGCATGTGTTATATATATTTTGATAGAGTATATCACGAATTAAAAAAAACAGTGGAGTAAACATTTTTTATTAAGAATAATAACAAAACTAATATCGAAATGGGTACTAAAAATGTACGGTTATTTGTGATGACAGTGACATATAAGAGGGAATTTACCGTAAATTTCCAAAAATTTCCGATTATTAATTATCGCCGTTGCTATGGAAAATTGCCAATTAAATATACATAGGGATATTCTCAATCGAGTACCGTATATTAGCAAAAAGGAACAAAATCAAAAAACAAAAATGTAGTAGGAAGTGAGAAACTGAGGTAGAAGTGTATAGTGACTTTATATGAGACAGTGGCGACAATAGAGTGTATTCTTTTTTATTGGTCGCTCGAATCGGCCGCCATTAAGAGGCAAAATTTGTTGATGCTTTTGTTTGTTTTATACCAAATCGAAGTTAGCAGGTTAGGTTTTGCATCAGTTTGTGTCAAATTCGAAGTTAGCAGGTTAGATTTTGCGTCAGTTTGTGTCAAAACTGACGCAAAACCTAACCTGATGACCTCGAATTTGGCATAGACTTACAGTTCCACCAACATATTATTTATACGTTGTGTAACCATGACCATTCAAAAACGTTCAATTCATTAAAGTTAGTAGGCCGTTGGCCGCCATTTTGTGGCAAATTGTGCCTATTGTCGCCATTGTCTCTATCAAGGCACTGTAATATAAAGTCACTGTACTTGGTTCTAGAGACCCCGTATAAAAAGTAAGGTTTCTACTTGGCTCTACAGTGACTATATACAAGACAGTGTGGCCATACGATTGTTGGCCGCCATTTTCAGGCAAATTTAAGCCTAGAGATATACAGTGCCTTTAGAAATAACCGAACGTTTTTGAATGGTCATTATTTTGGCGCTAGTTATTTTAACTATTTGATGTTTGCTACTCGTACAGGGTTATGTTTTGACGTTGACATTTATTATTGGCGTTCGGTCGTTGTGCTTTAAGTTGTTACACGAAGTTTACAGACGGTTTCAATTATGGTTCTGTGACCCAACATCCCACCTTCCTCAGAGGAGGATTGAGATGTGGCAAACCAGGTCGTACGGGGAGAAGTGAAAGTAGTTTTTATACCTAAACCAGGGTGTACGGATTATACCACGCCAAATCATATCGTCCCATTAGTCTTACATCCTTCTTACTAAAGACGCTTGAGAGACTTGTGACAAAGAAATATGGGAAAGGGTGCTGGTTTTACACCCATTGTATCTGAACGAACACGCCTATATCACAGGGAGATCTACTGAATTGGCGTTATATACTGTAGTGAACCGGATTGAGAGATCGCTAGACAATAAAATGTCCACTCTGGGAGTTTTCATTAAAATTGAAGGAGCCTTCAACAAGGCTTCCTTTGAAAATATTAACCGGCCCACTCTCTGTGAATGGATAAAACACATGCGTACGATGAGAGCAGTACAATTTGATATAAGAGACAACTCTATTAGACTACCTTCCTCTACAATATACCTTCAATGGCACAATACAGATACCATATTAAAAGCAAAAAAGAATATTTATCTACAATTCTATTAGATAGAATATATTTTCTAACATTGATTTTAAAGCTGTGTTTATTAAAACACATGCCGTGCCCTAGCATATGGAAGAGTGTATTATGTATAAAAATGGTAGATAGTAGGTCACAGTTATATTTGCCTGCTAATATTTTATACACTTCAATTAACTTCAATGAGGCCTCACGCTTATTTCTTCTGGCTTCCAATGTAGTTAGTTTAAGAATTTTCAGTCGGCCTAATACCGCTAAATATTATTAAATCGTTTCGTAGAATCGACAAAATTTTGTTAAATATTACATTCAGCCTGCAATATTACATTAAACAAAAATATGTTAAATCTATAAACCAATAGTTTTGTTAAAACCGAAAAATAATGATTTGGTGTTAATTATGAGTATTTCATTAATGGCATTAAAATAAATAAAAAATTAAGATATTTTTATAAAAATGTATTGTCTGTCGATTGATGAATTATTTTATGTGTACAATTTTCTATTTACATATCTGTGATTCTAGAGTAATCGAAAAAAAAAACAAAAAAACTGTCACGCCACAGCTTCATTCAACATTAAACGCCAGAAAGCTTCAAACTTCTGTCAAGAATAAAATTTGATGTAAGGAGAAAACAAGTTCAAATTCTAAAGCATACTTCGGAGAGACATTTTTTTGATCACTCTTTATATAATCTCTGAAATGTCTCTGTGGCGCTTGAATAATTATGCAATCTTTGAGTTACATTCTAAACTTAAACATGTTGTATACACTTTTTGTGCTATCAACCTATTTTGACTTGTTTTCGGGTGCCTTATCTGTGACGAAAAGGTCAAGTTACCGTGTCTTTGATGGTTGGTGTAACAACAACAAAATAACAGGCCCGTTATCAATATAACGGTACTAGGACTGTTATAGAAAATTGTTGTGTATTTGGTTACTATAAAAACAACAATTAAGCACTTTATTAGGCAAACATTATTTTGGTAGTACTCAACAGTTATTTTATTTTTGTTAGTTGATAGCGCAAAAATGTTATGACACTTATACTAATATGTGCAAATTTAGCCTCCATACGAAATATATACAGTCTGTTCTACAAAATAGGCCCTGCCTTCTAGCAACTTTATTATTTATTTTAGACCCAATAAACCTTATACCAAATCAAATGACACATAAAAACCTACACTTTAACATGTTTTGTTAAGTGTAGAGCAAGATGCAAATACTTCAACACGAGAAATTGCACATAATCTTCAGGTGTCATGTAGTACAGTACATCACATTTAAAAAAAAACATGATTTTAAACCATATAAGGTACATTTAGTGCATAATTTGGAAGCAAATGACCCTCCACGTCGAATTGAATTTTGTAATTACTTTGTAAACAGACAGCAAGAGGATCCTAATTTTTACAGAAAAATATTATGGTCTGACGAATGCACATTTTCCAATAACGGCTTATTTAATAGAAATCATCACTATTATTGGAGTACAGAAAATCCCAGAAATATTAGAGAAAATCGCTTTCAAAGAAGATTTAGCGTTAATGTATGGTGTGGGATTTTAAACGGAAGGTTGTTAGGACCTTACTTTATTGACGGAACTCTAAATTCAGTTAGATACAACCAGTTTCTACGAAACCAATTACAGGAATATTTGGAACAATTGCCTCTTGCGGAATTTAATAACGTCATTTTTCAACAAGATGGTGCGTCTGTTCATAATACTCTTATAAACACTAATTTCCTAAACGAAAATTTTGGACAGAATTGGATTGTCACAAATGGACCAATTCAGTGGCCAGCTAGGTCCCCAGACTTAACTCCCCTTGATTTATTTTTGTGGGGACACCTTGTTTTCGTTACACCACCAGAAAATATTGATGATCTCAGAGTAAGGATTAGAAATGCTTGCCAAAGCATTCCTCAAGATATGCTTATAAACGCCGCAAGAAGTGTTAATAGACGATGTCAAATTTGTATTGTCAATAATGGTTTACATATCGAACATTTGTTATAAATGATTAGTCTTTTGTGTTCCCTTTTGTAAATAAATATTGTTTTGTTTTTCTGAGTTACACTTTTGTTTATAGTTTTGTATCGTGGCCTCCCACCGATAAAAAAGTTTTTTAATTTTTCTCGAAAATTTTCTTTTGTAAGGGCATAAAATGTTTATATTGTTGAAAAGAGAAAAAAAACCTCTACCAGAAAATGTAAAAAAATATATACAGTGTCATTTACAAAAATTGCATGTGACGTCAGTTTTTCTCCATAATTTTGACCAAACGAGTCGTTCAGTATCTAAGTTAACGTTTAACAATCAAACTCTTTTGACAAAGTTCTGTTTCTATCACGACTGAGAAATCTTTTGCTGCATATTTTCAATCCCCGGCGGGTATACGCTTTAGTAGGTAACCTATTGCTAATTTTAAATTAGTTTAAAAAAAAAATATATAGAGTATGTTCCCGGATTGGGTTACAAAGAGGGAAAAAAAGTTTATTATTAACTTCTCAAAAAAATCACTCTTAAAAAAACCTACTTGTTCTCAAACTAAAAATGCACTTGCCAAAATTTAAATATTCCCGTTCGTATACGGGGGAGGTTCGAAAATATGAAAATGGTTCAAGAATAAAGCACCCTTATTTTTCAAAATATACAATAATGTTAATTGGGAATATTTGTTGTAACATTTCTATTAAAAATTATAATTGTTTTGAATTGCTATTGATGTTTGGACCGATTATTATTATTTTTTTAAGATACCTGTGTTTTTGTTGACACAAATATGATATTTTTAGCATCAACTTCGGGTCACATACATTTCAGGTTAAGTGAACGAAACTCAGGTTGGGCAGTACACGTTCATCGTATCCGTCAATAAATTAACTTTGAAGTATCGCGTTTGGGAATTCGCAGGGTAGTAGAAGAATAAGAAAACCAGTGAACATTGTTTTTTAGAGCAGGTGGCTGTGACTTTATATGTGACACCTACTTTTAATTCTAAGCTACTTTTTCAAATAACATTGTATATTTTCATATTTTCAAACCTCCCCGGTATACGAAAGGGGATATTTAAATTTTGGCAAGTGCATTTTTAGTTTGTGAACAAACAGGGTCATGATATAGGGGTTTGTTTGAACCCGTAGATCACTATTTGCAAGTAGGGGATTGTAACTCATCTGCTGTCCACGATTAGTAATCGTAGGGGTTGTACTGTTGAGTTATGGTTACATAAAACACCCACAAACGAATAAAGAAAATTTATATTGGAAGAACTTAAAAATTCGGATCAAGTACAAATGAATTTTACCCTATCCTATCAATGGTTAATTAACTGTAGCTTCGTAAAAAGGTTGATCAAAATTATGCTTAATTTTTATGACATCAATTTACTTTGGAAGGGAAGAATAAACTTAGCAGCCCTACTTTTAGTTCGTTAATAAATTACCGTATTTATTTCTGACCTTTACTCCGGCGCCGTCCTTGGTGAACGTGGTGATTGAATTTTACTTTACTCGGTACGCCCGAATGTATTATGGATTTCGAAAACTGTTAGGATGTTACTTGAATGCCCCTGGCTTCATTGGTATTTCTTTACTTTAGACTGTCTTGGCACTGCACTTCACATAACATTTAGATACAATTTTGAATTTAATTAATTTAGCGCGGCACACGGCATCTCGCGGGTGTTTTTCTAATTCGTTTCGCGGGACACGATAAGGTCGGAAATTCCTGACTCGAATTAAGTTGTTTCCAGTTTCCTTCTCAAAGTGCGTGGTGATGGTAAAGGCATGTTTTGGGCTCGTAACTCCTCATAACCTCTCGATCCGCACGAAAATTTTAATCGAAGTGCTTTCTTTATTGTGTCGATGGACCACTCAAATCCACGTGTTGATCGTCTTGTGAGAACTCTTACTTGGTCGTCTGTCAACATTTTCTTGATCACACACTTCCAACGATTTTGACTAACAAGTTGTTGTTCATGTTCCTTAACTTTCTGTTGTTTTTCCTCAATTTTATGTTTGATTGTTCAGTTGTGTGTATATTTTTTTTGCCAATTTCAACTCTTCATTTGCTCAAGGAGGTTTTGCCTGCATATAAAAATATAAATTTAGTATATCAACAATAAGAAACCGAAACTAATGACATAAAAACATATTCTTGGAAAAGTATTGTATCTACAATTGCAAATACAGCAAGGTATAAAAATTTCTTTGTAAGAATAACATAACAAAATTTAAAGTTGAGAATTTTAATTATTTTTCATAAATCCTTTTGCTGCTAATAAAATTCAAATATTGTAACACATTTTTGAATTAATAAAACAAAAATTTTATCATAAAAATACAATAATTTATTAAATTTTTCAATAAATTAAGTACTCCCCCAATTATAATTTTAACTTTTAACAAGAACATAATTAATTAAAATATGTTCATGTTACTACAACAATGGCATTTTGTATATATTGTCTGATTTACTAATAAAAATTGACCTTTATCGGACAAAATGAGTTGTGATGAGGCACATATTTTAGTATGTGAATCAATATGGCCAACTTAAAACAAAATGCACTGTACAGCAATTAATTAAAGTCGACTATTTCAAATATAGATTTTTTCAATAACTTACATCGTTAACTCATTCTGTGTAACTTGTTTGCAACTGATGAAAGAAATTTTTGGGACTACTGTGTTTTTCATCTTCTTCTTTTCATCGACACGTATTTTTTCCCACATATCCTCTTCGAAATGGGCCTAATAATAATAATAATTTTTGAAATTGACCAAAGGATTTAAAAATCCTTTATCTAATAGACTTGTCTGTCCGTCCGTCCGTCCGTCCGGGACGCTGTTTCAGCAGCCAAACCGTAAGAGATAGAGAAAAAAGTTATTAAAGTTATATGTTTAGAATGGTCATGTCAGGTCAGGAACCGAATTTCAGTCTCTAACACTAATTATTATCGTAATTATCGTAATCCGAAATTTTTAGGTTACATTCTAGGCAAATTTTATCAAGGCGAATGCGACTGGTAGTTTGCTACCAACAATGACGTCATATACGTACGTGTGGTGAATACGCGTTCTATTGCAAAACGGTCCTTTTTGTTTTATTAAATGAGACATTTGTCTCACTGGACTGCTAGTACTCTTCTAATTTAACAAATAAAAGGAATATTTTACCTCACATATGCGTGAATGAGGTTTAGGTAGCCAGTTTTGTATTCCTCATATATGTATTATACATATATTTCTAGTAGGGCCTCGAAACGCCCGAAAACATTACGGCGCCGACATAGTGTCACTTAGAGTATAACGCGTCTCGTGCGCATGCCTGAGAATTCGAACTCCGCCTTTAGAAGCGTATTTTAAACTTGGTTGGTTCACTTCCCCACCGCGCGGACGACGCGGTTGCGCACAGCTCACCATATACATTTAGAAGTTGGGTTGTCTGTCTCACTTCCTTCGTGAGTTTCCCACTCATAGCCGCTAGCAATATAGTAAGTATTACATATATGGTATTCCTACGTTTTTTATCCACAATTTCCGTCTTTTTCGTCTTTTGGGAACTTAGCCATGTAAATGTTTGCATATTTACTTTGGCGATTAGAGCAACTGGGAATACAGCAAGGGCGCATTTTCTAAAATACAAACAAAATTATTGGTTACTTTCACGTTATAGATTTACTGTTATTTACAATTTTCCGGCTAAAATAACTTGTTCATTTGCTATGTAGAGTAAGGTTAGGAAATTTATGCGATAACTCACATGAAATCTGTAATCTTATATACAGACTAGAACGCGCGTAGCCAGTCTACGTCTGGCTAACAATAAAAATGCTTGCTTAAGCTGGTAGCCAGCCTATGTCCGGCGGCCCAGTATGTGGGCCCTTCATGCTGCGTGTTGCGGCGCGATCGGCATGTGCACGCACCACTTGCTTACGGTCGGCATGCGTTCTTATAATATAAGATTGCGGCAGGCAACTAGGACCATAGCAAAAGTGCAATTTTTTTTATGGATCTATCGATATACTATTAGAATGTAAGATGGCTCAGAACAAAAACTACGGAAATCTTTTGAAACTCTTTATCTTGTAGCCACGATGTCATTTGTTTAACCGAATCTAATCTCAATGACTCAATTTTAAGCAGAAAAAATTTGATCGCCAGTTATGAGGTTTATCGTAGAGATAGATGTGACACTGATGTCAGTAAAAGTGAGGGTGGCGGTGTGTTGATTGGAGTTAAAAGGTCAATTAAGTGTTCGCTAAAAAGTGAATGGTGCAGCAAGATTGAAGATATTTGGTTCATGTGTAATGCGAATACAAAAAATAACCTGATACTGTATATATGTTGTGTTTACATACCTCCGGGGCCGATTTTTAGAACCACTTTAAATAATTTTTTTGCAAAATTATCTAACATCATGTCTTCTTTAAAAAATAATGAAACAATTTTAATTTGTGGCGATTTTAATCTGCCCAACATTAATTGGGTTAAAAACAGTGACAATCATAGAATGCAACCGTCAGTTACTTATGATTGTATTTCAAATGTATTTATATATTCATTTTCTAAAGGAATTTATTTCAATTTAATAGTATAAAAAATACAACTTATTCTTTCAAGTTGAGAAAATGTAGAAGTTATGGAGTGTACCCAGCCACTAAGTGTTGTCGATAGTCACCACCCACCTCTTGAAATATATTTCAAATCTGAATTAGTTAAACCGCTTACTGAGGCCAAACGTGTAATTTATAATTTCAGGAAAGCCGACTATAACTCAATTAATGCTAGGTTATCCTCAATTGATTGGAAAAGAGAAATGGAAATTCTTAATACTGATGATTCGGTAAGCAAACTGTATAAAATTCTTAATGCCTTATTACCTAATGTGTACCAATAGTTTTCAAACGTAATGATGATTATCTTATTTGGTTCTCTCTCGAGTTAATTAAGTTAATGAGGAGAATTATAAAGCACATCGGAAATACAAAAAATACAAATCACCATTAGATTACAGTACATTTAGCCAACTAAGAAGACGTGTGTAAGCTTTAATTAAAGTTTGCTTTAATAATTATATTAACAATATCGAGTCCAAATTATGTAACAATACAAAAAAGCTGTGGACTTTTCGGAAGCATAAAAAGGTAGTTCAAGGTATTCCGAATAATATGATGCTGGGTGTAAAATCTGCAAATGACGGCGAAGCAGTTGTATGTAATTTATTTTCAGAATTTTTTAGTTCTGTATACACTCTCGATTCCGGTATAAAAAATACAAATCGGATAAGTAACAGCAGCATCTCAATGGGAACCTGCAGTTTTTTGGAGGATGAAGTGTTGTCAGTAGTGGGATGGTCTTGTGCATCAACTTTAGCAGAACCTCTATCATTTTTAATAAGTCTTTAAATTAAGGCTGTTTTCCGAAAAAATGGAAGAATGCGTTCGTAACTCCAATTTATAAATCTGGAAATAAGAATTTAATAACGAATTTATTATAGGCCTATTTCTAAATTATGCATCTTTAGCAAAATATTGTGAAAACTACTTTACAGAGTAATTTTCAACACATTCAAGGGAACTATTATACCGCAGCAGCATGGATTTTGTTCTAATAGATCTGTTTCATCAAATTTACTTGTTTTCACAAATTTTATAAAAAACTGAATGGATGAAAGATTAGACGTCCATGCTGTGTATACCGACTTCAGCGAAGCCTTTGATAAGGTCGATCACTCTCTGTTAATTGATACATTAAATATGCTCGGTATACAAGGTGATCTTTTACGATGGATTTCTTCTTACTTAGATCATAGAACTCAGTGGGTGTCGTTTAACAGTTATACATCAAATAGTGTCTCCATTACCTCCGGAGTACCGCAGGGTTCACATCTAGGGCCATTGTTGTTTATACTCTACATTCATGATATTTCTAAATGCTTTAAAAACACTATTTTGTTGTTGTATGCGGATGATTTAAAAATTTACTCAAAAATTAACAGCATTAACGACTGTTATAATTCCCAAAATGATTTAAATAAATTTTCTAACTACTGTACTGATAACCGTTTACTGCTTAATACTGATAAATGTTTAAATTTCCGAGAAATAGTCATAAAATTGTATTTGCCTATCACGTTAATCAAACTGAAATTTCGGAACAAAGTACAATAAGGAACCTGGGTGTGATTCTTGACAACCAATTGTTGTTCGATGCACACATAGATAACATAACTCAAAAAGCATATAAAACACTTGGTTTTATAATGAGGTGTTGCAAGCCCTTCAAAAGTGTCCATTGTTTTGCAGCTTCTGTATTTTGCTATGGTTTGTAGTGTTTTAGAATTTGCCGCTCCGGTCTGGAATCCCCAGTATAATATCTATATTGACAGAATAGAAAAAATTCAGTTTGCTAAATATGTGAAACATAATTCAGTTCAATTAAATCAGAGGCAGCAGAGCTTACAGCCAAGGCGAAAATTCTTGGACTTGTGTGTTTTACTTACACTTTTTAATGAGAAAATCGACTGTCCCGACTTATTATCTCAATTTTCTCTAAAAGTTCCATCTAGGCCAACGCGAAGCAATGACGTTTTTTCTTTACAATTAAAAAATACGAACGCTGCAATCAATTCTCCGGTTTATCGTTTGTGTTGGTATTATAATTATTACTGCAAATTTCCAAATTGTCCTGATTTATTTAATTCGACCTTCACAAACTTTAAGTATAAAATGTCTCAGTTGATATTTTTAAACTGATTTTGCTTTTGCGAATTACGGTGTCTCGGGGTGCTATGGGGGTCAGGGCGTATCGCCTAGCCTACACGCTGATGCTTTGCATTTTATTTCCATGGCATCTTGAGTCTTTTCATATTGTTACTGCAAGCCATATCACATATCCTGCACTTCTCTCCTACATGTTTTAGTTTTTAATATTTATTATTACTACTCATGTATATTTTATTGCTTTCACTTGTCATTAGTATCAAACTTGTAATGCTAGCTGGGGCTTTACAATGATTTCTGATTTATATTTAATTTGGAAAATTAACCTGTAGCACTAATTATATATGCCCTTATGTATGGTAGCTTCTGGTTAAGGCCAGGGTCCGGTTTACTTATACTTTAACTAATTTAAAGAACAACTCAACAGGAAATACATTTATTCACTACTATATACATAATAGTTATTTATGCAACTAGTGTGTAAAGTAGGTCTTTTTAATCGAGTGCGGAGATTTTCACACGAGGCGCTAGCCGAGTGTGCAAATGGTAGCACGAGATTAAAAAAAGACCTTTTACACACGTGTTGCATACTAGATTTTTTCTACAACCGAACATTTCACATTTTTTATCAATTACTTTATTTATTTTGGTACGGAACTGGTTGGTTGATTGAAATTAGTTTTAAGTGATCGTGATTGATGAACTATCAAAATTATGTACAATTTTGTCAATAGGCAACCCAAAATAAATTTCACTTTTTATGCACTAGGGTTTGTAAAGAACTTTTGATGCACTATTACTGTTACTAATAATAATTCATTAATGATGTTAATTTTTTACGATTATTATTGTTTTGTACTTATAATTACCAAATTCTATTAAATAAATGACATCTTTCTGGTTTTTCACATGATTAACATCTAGAATAAGGTTATGTAAATAGGCAACCCAAAATACATTTTACTTTTTATGCACTAGGGTTTGTAAAGAACTTTTTATGCACTGCTTTTTAAAAAGTGGCACTTTACAAACTAACTAACGTGTTTAAAGTATCTACTTTAGACACGGTTGTAGAAAATAAGATTTTACTTGTAGAAATAAATATCATTTGTAAGTATAAATACAAAATAAAATTTTAACTGGATTCTTGATGCGGTTAGGCCAACCAACTGGCAAGGCGGTCGTAGTTCCCAATCGTTTGGAAACCGCTGGAACTCCCAAAGATGGATTGTGGCGGTTGGCAATACTGTGAACACAAACAAATGTCAATTCCTCTAATTAATGAAAGTACTAGGTTATCTCGGATTTTGTGTAATACATTTTGTTTAATAAGTGCCGCTTTAGTTTCGTAATAACACCTGGATGTCCTTACTCTGATTACCCATGTGTGTGACCGCTGCAGGTCATTTGCTGATAACCACAAGGGGGGCGAAGGCTATCGGTTCTGATACCAGATAGTTCGCACGCGTGTCGAGGTCAAATAACCATGGGGCTTGAAGGTATGTGAGTGTTAACCTGGAGGAAATTACTATGGAGTATTAAATTTATCTACGGTGCTGACACCACTTCAAAATTTACGCGGCGCTACTATAAGTTACTGGACTTCGAATGAATTACAATCATTCAAGGCGACTTTCAGCCGGCTTTACTTTTAAATAATAAAATTAACTGAGTTTCGGGAATGAGGAGATCGCACTGCCCGATCTCAGACAGGTATGATTTGCTCCTTTTAAGCTAGAAAAAGTTTACGGGACATAGAACTGCTTCAAGTGATGTTAACGTAATACAAATCGTACAACCCGATCTCAGGCTTGTTCGACTTGCGCGAATTATATATAAAACTTTAGCCAATTTCAATATAGTGCAACCTGATCTCAGGTGTACCCTAGTTCGAAATTAATAAAGTGCTATCCTTTCGCGAAGATGTGTTAACTATTAATGAGAAACCCTGCAAGACTTTTAATCGTTTTAAACGGATTTGTTTCGCCTAGGATTATTTAGAATTACGCACCCCGATCTCAGGTTTACGTCATTCGGAACGAATCAGCTGTAAAACCTCGGATAATTTCAGCGTAGCGCGGCCCGATCGCAGGCTCATGTTGTTTGAAATCACCAAAGTATCACGGCTTCAGGCAGGTGAACTGGCTATCTTTAACTTAAACTTTGATTTAATTACAACAATTATGAACTGAGTAAAGCGGGTCGGGTACATGAGCAGGATTTTAATTTTCTAGCTAGTAAATTACTGGTATCTTACTGGAATGTTTTCTGGTATCGGACCGGCGAATAGCGGGGGCTCCGCCGGCGGGAAGCGGGTCAGGCGGTCGCGGTAGTTTCTCGGGAATCAATCTCCTGGAGTTTGCGGCACCATTCGGTTTTAAATGTTACGGTCGGCTACTCGGGACTCGTCGCGCATAGGAGAAGGGGTGCGCGAAAAACATGTTTACGATCCTCTGGCGCACCGACGATTTCGACGCGCTCGAGCGGGCTGGAGATTCCCAATTGTTGCAAATTCGATTGTTGCGGCGTTTTAAATGCCCTAATATTATATATTATTTAAAATGCATTTAAAACCAGAGCGAAACGTTACAAACTTGTGCTTTTTTCATTGAATGGCATGACTTTCAACGTAATATTATAGTTATAAATGTATGTATTAATGATTATACAGGCTGTTGCATGACGTACCGTACATACTCAAGGAGCATGTTCCCGAGGACATTGTAAGTAGAAATTGTTCTATAAACAGGGGTTCAATTCGCAACGGTTACCCAGCTATACACTTTTTGCAAAATGAATTGCAACCACTGTTAGATAATGTTCCTTTACTTATAAGATAACGAATGATAATACAACATGATGGGGCTTCTTCTCATTTTAGTCTGCAAGCAAAAGAATATCTAAATGCTACTTATCCCAATAGGTGGATTGGACGTGGTGGCCCACACGCTTGGCCACGTAGATCACCAGATCTCACTCCTTTAGACTATTACCAGTGGGGCCATATTAAAAGTTTAGTGTACGAGATAAAAGTTAATACCAGAGCTGAACTAATACAGCGTATTATTGACATGTGAGAAATAACCCTGAGGTTCTACGTGCAGCCACTCGGTCCATTTTAGATCACATTGTACAGTGTATCAATGTTGAGTACATCAGTTTGAACATTTTATGTGATTTGTAATTTGTATGATGTTTTGTTAATATTTGTTTTATATGTTCTGTTTTCATTTATTTCTGACTATAAATCTTTCCAAAAACTCTTGCAATTATGTCTAAACTTTAAACGTTTATAGCTGGGTAACCTTTGCGAATGGGACTCAGGTTTATAGGACATTTTCTACTTACAATGCCCTCCGGAACATGCTCCTTGAGTGTGTACGGTAGGTACGTCATGCAACACCTTGTATTCTCTTAGTTTCTTTGATTTGTTTGATTCTACTGCTGTTGTTTTAATCATGATAAGAATGTCCTACTTTTATTACACACACAGTAGTAATTTGTATACCAAGGCACTGAAGTTTAATTTTTTGTCACGAATATGGATTTAGTTTGCGAGGCCCGTAGAGCCAAGGCAAATAAGCCACATGAGGGATAAAAAGGACCTTCAGTGCCGAGGGGTACACCATGTTTATTTTTGAAATTGGGAAAACGTGAAATTACAACATTTTAACCAACTTTTGTAGTTATGTATTGTTTGAGGCTTTCGCGGTTACTCGAATTATTCTCCTTAGCATAGAATTTCGGCTTAGACCGCGTAGTATTTGTATATGAACACCCAGCATTTTCTGGCTTAATGTGCCTTGCACCTTGTGAAGTGGAGCAAAAACCGGCACGATGGCCATGCTCTTTGGTGGCTCGTGTTGTTTGAGTATCTTGAGAACGAGGATACTTAGGCAGACTTGGCCGTTTTGCTGTTTGTGCATCCATATTCACTAACGTTTCGCAAGACCTTGCAGCTTGCATCATCAGAGTGAAAGTCGCACTTTTGTAGGTTATGTTGACGTCGGTTGACGTTTGGGACTCGAGACGTTTTTCTGTCGCCCCGCCACCTACAAAAAGTCGTAAAACAATGGATTACTTCCTGCCGATTTAAAAAAAAAGGTCTTCTATTTACTACTCGGCGACGAATGGTCCCACTTCCTTGGAAGAAAGGTTCATTTTGCTACGTACGGTAGTGCTAAGAAGGGATTTCTCGAAATTCGATCCCTAAGGGGGTGAAATATGTTTTCACGAATTCCTCAATTTCTTTTAAACCCGATGAGGTATGAACTTGGTACTTGTTTGCAAAGGTTGCGAATACAAATGTCTAAATCCCTCTTTCAGGATATTATCCTAATCAACTCCTGAAAGTGTGAATCTAGATTCGGGGTAAATTATAGAACTCTGTGTTTGTCGAGTTAGATTTAGAACATTCTTTTTATTCTTGTTAACAGAATTTCGGCTTAGACCGTGTAGTATTTGTGGATAAACACCCATCATTCTCTGGCTTAATAATGTGCCTTGCACCTTGTGAACTCGAACAAGGATCCACGCGATGGCTATGCTGTTTGGTGGCTTGTGATGTTTGAATACGTTGAAAACAAAGATACTTAGGCAGATTTGGCCTTGATGCTGTTTGTGCACCCATATTGACTAACGTTTTGCAAGCTGCAAGGTCATAGTCATTGTTACACTACAACTGTAGTTTTATCAATCCATCTAAGGTGAACGTCAATTATATACAAATTCCCAGGGGGCGGTGAAGAATAAAAGCTAGATGGACTTTTTTGGGTAGAATATTATTTCTACCTTACTTCAATTGCTCTAGACTTTTAAGATTTAGAAAAAGTGTGTAACTCGTACAACGTACGGGCTTGTAGTGTATAAAATTAGGGTGTTACTACCGTAACGTTAAAAATGCGACAATGAGCAATGGTAAGAGATACCCTATCCATTAACTAGTTGATTCATTTTAAAGTATCCACTGTACCAAGTCTTTTACCGTAAATGTTGCGAAACAATATGATGCTGACATAAAACAGAAACGATACGATTTTCTAAAAACTAAAATACAAATATATCTATCTATACTTACTTAAGAAAAATTTACGGTGGGAAAAAAGTTGGGGAAGTGTGGGTAAGAAGAACAAATGCCGAAATATACAGTCTATACAATGAAGCTAATTTAATAAAAACAGTGAAAGCGCACCTACGGTGGTTAGGTCATGTGGAACGGTTATCGGGTAATAGAATTACTAAATTTGTGTTGAGAGGTGGATTACTGGGTGTTAGACGAAGAGGAAGACCAAGGAAGAGATGCTTGGAAACGATAGAACAGGACATTAAAGTGTTAGGTATAAGAGAGTGGAGGACAGTTGCCAAGGACAGAACTAAGTGGAGAAAAACAATAAAACTAGCCCTACGCCTTTAAGGCCTGTAGTGCCTATACATATATATACTTACTTAGCTTGCGAGGTTGTCAAATAAGACTTGTAAATATGCAATAGCATATTAAATAGTTACATCATAGTTAAGATTTTATTATCAATATAGAATAATACATAATCATTTACACTCAAGAGGAAGTTTATCTTACAGTAGTGCTTTTTACCTTACTTTACATAATCGTTTTCAGTAACTAGAAACAGCAATTATTACAAGTGACCATTGTTTCATTGTAATTATTTATACTACACCATAAACAACTAGCAATTCACATCAATGCAATGGGGATACACTGTTTATTTTTGCTTAACTTATTTGACAGAATCTCGAAACACCTCATTAACAAATACAGCGTGTCTGACGGAATAAGCTACATAGGAAAAAGCCAATGATAAATTTAAGATTAACGAGAACCGTGTACGACTTCTCAGACTCAGTGGTGCATTTGTGGGATCCGTCTCTGCGTGCATACAATGCATTCATTTATATCATTTCGATTACGTTATTTATCAACGTGCCTGTTTCTTGCCTACTATATACTGTGACTAATTACGAACAATACTAACTCATTAAAAACAGTTGACAATTGTGGGCAGATGCCACTCCTCCAATTCGAGATTAAATGGGTGGCTCACTTTTTGTGCTCAATAGTATCGGACACAAATAAGATTCGTCACCTGCATGAGTTCTCATATGTCCAACCAGATCAATTTGCGTTGTTGCAATATACACACAAACATTGCAAGAATAAGGCTTTTCCCCTGTATGCGTCTGCATATGTTTGACTAAACTACGTTTCTCTGCTGCTTTATACTTGCAAATAGCACATGAATAAGGTTTCTCTCCTGTATGCGTCTTCATATGTCTAACTAAACTACTTCTCAGGGCTGCTTTATACTTACAAATAGAACAAGAATAAGGTTTCTCTCGTGTATGCGTCTTCATATGTCTAACCAAATTACTTCTCAGGGCTGCTTTATACTCACAAATAGAACAAGAATAAGGTTTCTCCCGTGTATGCGTTTTCATATGGTCCGCTAAATGACGTGTTAGTGCTGCTTTATACTCACAAATAGAACATGAATATGGTTTTTCACCTGTATGCGTTTTCATATGGTCCACTAACGTACCTTTGTGTGTTGCTTTATACTCGCAAACAGAACAAGAATAAGGTTTTTCTCGTGTATGTGTCTTCATATGGTTAACTAGAGTACTTTTTTGTGTTGCTTTATACTCGCAAATATCACATGAATAAGCTCTCTCCCCTGTATGAATCTTCATATGTCTAACTAAATCAATTTTTTGTGCTGTTTTATACTCGCAAATAGAACATGAATAAGGTTTGTCTCCTGTATGCGTCCTCATATGTTTAACTAAAGTACCATTTTGTGCTGCTTTATACTCGCACATGGAACACGAAAAAGGTTTCTCTCCCGTATGCAACCTCATATGTTTAACTAAATGATCTTTTTGTGCTGCTTTATACTCGCACATGGAACATGAATAAGGTTTGTCTCCAGTATGTATCCTCATATGTCTAACTAAATGACCTTTATCTACTGCTTTATACTCACAACTTAAACATGAATAAGGTTTCTCCCCTGTATGCGTCTTCATATGTTTAACTAAATCACCTCTTCTTGCCGCTTTATACTTGCACACAGCACATGCATGAGGTTTTTCCGGTGTATGGGTTTTCAAATCCGTAACTAATTCACATTTCCCTGCTGTTTTATATTCACAAATGGAACTTGTATAAACTTGTTCCCTATGAGCTAGCATATGTTCCAAGAAATTATTCTCATCTTCTGCTTTATACTGACAAATGCCGCAAACTAACTGTTCTAAAAGGCTTCTTGTTGCTGTACAAGTATCAGGTAAGTCATCTTTTACATCAACATCCTCCTGTTTAATATTCAATTTGTCATAAGCTGTGTTGTCCATAGTATCTCGCATAATCTCTTTCTGAACATGCAAATTGGCAGTTACTTTAGTTTCGCTGACTTCCGTTTGTGGTTCATGTAACATGCTGGTCATTGTATTGAGTAAATTATGATCAATTAATTCATGTTTCACGTCCATTATTATAATAAAAATAAAGAATCCAGTTGTATTAAATGCAATATCTGAAATACGAAACGTGAGTTCGTTTAAGCTAGTTTGTTTATTCTAAAAATACTTAAAAAACTTCCTCCTTACCTACTCTAACATTTACTACTTACATGGAATAACATGAAATTTTAAGAAGTAACTTGTTCGGAAAATGGGCTAACAGCAAACATAATGATGAATTATTGCAGAAATCCTGTTGTTGACAGGCAAGAACGGATAGATTTTAGATCAAATGGAATTCAAAAGAACTACTGTACTATACAGTATGTCCCGCAACAAAATATTCTAGAAACATCACTGTAAGTTTTGCTTATACATAGATGTTACATGCAGTCATTTTGTATAATGATTTGGTATTTTATGTAGTTTTACAAATTTCCTAAAATACCAGACTATTTGCTTAATATTTGTCGATATTAAACATAATACCGGAGAAATTGTGGTCATTATACAGAATTCCTAGGTTTTTTATACAGGGTGTTTCAAAATTGCACAGAACAAATATACTGCTCCACAAATGAACTGGACCACCCCTAAAAATTGTATTTGTTACATTACGTCACAAAAAAAATAGTTTCTGTTTTATAGTACACTCATATTAAGCATATTTAATTTCACTATTCTCAAGTATTAACTGACGCATTAACAAAATCATATTAATAAAACAAAAAAATAAAAAAATATATACAAAACCTATATTTACCAAAAATAGGAGGACGAACGAAAAAAAGGTAATTAATAGTTTTTTGAGTCTCCTCAGAACGTTTAAAAATTGTTGGCAACAATTTGGCATACTTTGTATACAATGTGCTATCAACATTTGTGCAAAATTCAAAATTTTCAAATAATAATATTTTTCAGAACTTAGGGGTAGTTCAGGGTGTAACCACTTATATTTTACACATAAAGTCAGGTAAGCACATTTTATTTTATTTATATAAAAAAAATTAAAATAATCAGTACATGGCCAGCAAGGACGAAGCGAACAAAGTAATTCATTGTAGATAATAAAGGATTGGAACGCTAATGATCTGACGCCCGCAAAACCAACCAACACCTTCGCTTTTCTGCACCAGAATGCCCTCATCACAGCAACGCAACGTATTCCCAGATTTGTTTGGGTGTTTGCAGTCGCCGTTCCATTCGATAGGAAATGCCTATCGCGTTCCTTCTGAGGACTCAAATCAAAACACAAAAAACAGTTCAATTGAAACATAACATAATTACAATAACTCTCAAACGAAACATAACGTAATTACAATAACTCAGGCGCATATATTAGGCCACATATCTTCGGCGCCGACATATTTTATTAATGGACTTAGTTTTATTTAAACCAAATTATGAAAAAAATACTATTTTTAAAGAAAGTGTTTGGTTGCGCACATCTAACCCTGCACAAGTGCACAGCTGAATAATCTAATCATTAGTGTTGAATGTCTCCGTCCAAAAGGTCTGGGTCTGAGTCCAGCAATGAGGCGGGAGTAGAAGATATTTCTAAAACTATGAGAATTAGGTTATCAAAACATTTTTCATTATACAGGGTGGCTCAAAAGGTGTGACGAATCAAACTTCCTTATTTTTAATGGAATACTCCATACTTATCTAGCTTAGAAGTTTTGTGTTGAAATACTAGTCATTTCGATATAAAGTTGTGTGGGTCTAACGTGAACTGTTTTGAGGTATTAACGATTTCAGGCAAAAAAACGTTGGACTTCATGCGGCTGCTGTAAGTAGCAGAAAACAATTGAATGAAGGAAAACATCACCAAAAAATTATGTTTTTTTGTGAATGATCGTATTAGTGTAAAATGGTGGCTTTGGGCATTATTACTATACAGGGTTCTCTCTTTTATTAAATATTTTCGAATTTAAAAAATCTGGTTACACGCACACAACTTCCTTTTACAGTGATCTTATAATTAGTAAAAAAAATATTTTTTTTCTATAGCACATGTTAAAGTGTGCTTTTATCAACTCAAAACAAAAGGTCAAGTTTTACTTTAACAGCAAGGGTAGATAAAGTAGCACTTTAACATCAAGGATAGATAAAGTAATTTAATTTTCTAACTTTTGTTTAAATTAAATATGACAGCTTCGCATTATCGTGGCAACCCAATCTAGCTACTGACATTTTGAAATGCCATGGACTGTCTCTATTTTCTTTTGAAATTGTTAAAGTTCTTGCTATAGAAAAAATATTATATTATACACGACGATAAAGTTATTTCTATCCACTCTTGAATCATTAACGTCTCGACTTCGTCTCGACGTTAAACGATTCACTCGTGGATAAAATTTAACTTTATCGTCTTGTATAATAAATTACTATTACCTTCCCTACTACATAATACCCTTGCTTCAGGTCATGTCCTTATATGGAATGAAGTGCCCGAACTTTACTTTACATTATACAGAGTGTTTAAAAAATACGTTCGGATATTTTACCCACTTATAGATCTCATTGATACAAACAAAACAATCCTAATAAATATGAGCCCGAAAACGCTTCGTATCCGAGATACAGGGTGTTAAAGGAAAAAAATGTATTTTTTGTTATCTAAAAAACGCTTCTGCCGATTTTAATGAAATTTATATAGTTTGTTTATAACTTTATGAGGTATCTTTCGGACCTATTACAATTGATCCAGTAATTTCAAGAGCGTTCCCAAGGGGCATGTCAATTACGTTTTTTCACAACAAATAACGTCCAGCAGTTTTTTTGCAATTTTCATATTTGTCTTTAATAAAGCAACTAAGATGCAATTATTTGTCTCGTAATTTTTTTGTATCTCGCTTCGTTTTCAGAAAAAAAAACCCATATCTTTGTACGTTTCTGAATCTGTTAACACAACAACTAAAATGCTTGAATATCTAAAAACCCCTTAACCGATTTTAATGAAACTTTGAAGGTTTACTGGATCATGCTTTGGCGCACTTAGATTTATTATTTATTCCAGGGGCGGCCGGGATTTTTTCTAAAGACTTTAACACCCTGTATCTCTGAAACAAAGCATTTCTGGATCTATGTTTATCAGGACTTCTTTGTTTGCATTGATGAGATCTATAAGTAGGTAAAATATTCGAACGTATTGTTTTTACTCTCCGTATGTAAAAAAAGACACCCATGTTAGAGGTAATTAACTGGAAAATCACCATCTCACATCAATACGCATAAAAAATGTTACGTTTGAAAAAAATCGTTAGAGCCGTTTTTGAGAAAATAGAAAACAACTGAAAAATCACTAGAACACCATACTTCCGGTTATGCGATTTTCTTCAAAAGCTTGCTGTCGCATCTTGATAGTACACAAAACTTATATATGAAGTTTCAACGCCATACCTCTTTTCGTTTTTGAGATATTCTGTTCACAGACAGACAGACAGACCAATGAATAAAAGCATGGTTTTGGGTTCACGAGATTCTAAAACGTGAAGATCTGTTGAAAACTCAATTTCGAATTTTTGGGGTGGATCCAATACTTCCTTTATTGTAAAAGGAAGTAAAAATGGAATGCCCTGTATATTTTGATGATTTTGAGAAGACTATTTGTTGAGTTTTTTAATTTAAATTAATATTTACATTATCTTTCAAGTTCTGTGGCAATAAATATACTGCAATGATTTTGTGCTCTCTACAGTTCTGCTTGCCAATTGAACTAGAATGCATTAAAAGTCAAACCGAGGCACAGAATTAATTATTTTAATTAGTGCAAGCTTAGCTTACTTTTATTGAGATAAATACACTGAGTTTCACAAATTGAGGCAAAGGTAACATGAAAAGCTAGTTCAAAAGGGTTACGTTCTTGGGCTCAGATTTGACGAAGTTTTGGAATTGGAAGTGCGAATGCAGTTGGATTGTATCTGACGATGGTAGTGTTAACGTCTGCAATATTATGTTTGTTATTGTACGAAATGGTTTGCACAAGTACAAAGTTACGAACATTATAGTGGTCAGAAAGCCAGGACCAGAATGGCAAAGTAACTGAAGGGTATAAAAATGCAGTACGAGGATTAGAAACGTTGCAAGAAGCAACCGACAAGAAATGTTGCAAAAGAGCAACCTACGAATAGCAAAGAAATAGAACGAAGGACATTATTAAGTGCATAATAAACTACAGAACATAACAGTGCGGTTAAAAACACAGTGAAAGTGCAGAATATTGAGTGTAGTGCATTCTAACCTAAAAAAAACATTTATTTAGTATGTAAGAATTAAAGATGTTATCAAAACCTTATTCTATAAGTTAATTTTAAGTATCAAACCTTATTTCCTTTAAACAATTGTGGTGATATGTTGCTAAGATACCAGACCTTCTTTTGTTTAACAACCACAGAGAGAGCTTTGAAATTGCCCAAGCTGTTAACATTGTTCTAAGTTAGCTTCCAGAAAAGTTAAATTTTTGTTAATAAAAACACATTCATCTAGTACAAGTGTTGGTTTTATTTAACATAAAAGTGTTGGGCACATTTGGAACCACTTTGCCAGTCTTAAAGAGGTGTACCTTCTGTTTATTCGTCGGCAACAAAATCCAGGCAGATGCAGTCCAAGTACGGGCTGCGTTCGAGAGTCGATATCGCCTGCAGGAGCTAGTTGGAGCGAAGGTTGGTGCCTTCAACACCTAGAGGAGGCCTCTACGCAAAACTTCTGGCAGAGATCCGAGTCACCAGGCCTTTAGCAGCTAAGAAAACGCGTTAGCGTCCCCTGAGAGGTGCGATCAGCTTCGGTGTCTTTGCAAACCAGGTATTTTGCGCAATTCTCATCGTCCAGAGCCTTTTTATTTCGTTAGGACCTGCAAGATTGGAGTTTCCGCTACGCATTGCCGAAGTTCCCGATTGTCCAGTGCATTCCAGAACCCAGAAATCGATGTGGTGTCATTAGAATTTGTAGGAATATCAAGGAAAATTGTCCATTCGTTTGCAAGCTAACACAATTGACGTTGGCGTCACTTGTACGTCACGCTAGAAGAAACGCCGTTAGTACTGTTGCTATGCGAGAATAATTATTGCTTACCTGAGGTATTTTGGTGATTTTTGGCATTGATTTATATTAATTACTGCGATTTTTACGGATACACACTGCTCTGTGTTTTATGTCAATTTTTGAGGTTAGCTACTTCAGATTTAGTTTTGGTGTGTTCACAAATAAAATCCGAGTTAAACTGGAGCTACTAAAAGTTAGTTTGCTCTACCCAGTATTTCTAATTTAGCGAACTAACCCTGAGATAGAGTATTATATTCACTGGAGCAGCCGAATATTATTGCATATAGTTAAAATGAAATAAGGGCACAAAATCGTTTACCTTTGCATTAGAATATTTGTACTTTTTAATAAGCCTAAGATCGTGCACAGGCAGCACTAATCTGATTGAATACGTGAATTTAGGAGCACCCGTTCCCAATCACTTTCATTTATTAAAGGCGGAATTCACCTAAAGTAGTTGTAGGGGCCCTATGTCATAGTAATACATAATCAAACCTTTAACAAATAGTGACTCAAAGAATACTTTTGGAATTCTACACATTATAGATCGTCATAAATCATTTAGAAATCTGACAAGTGCTAGTATTATAAATAAAAAAACCGCACTTTGAATATGACTAAAAATGTGTCAACGAAACAATTGTGCAAAGAATTTAATCACGTGAATGTTAAAAACTCATCAACATTTACAAGTCCCGCAACTATGTTTGAATAGAATTAACAAATTTTTTATTGATAGTGTTCCTAAATTGCAAATAGATGAAACTATAATAGTATCTTAAAGTATGAGTGGATAACAAGGTCTTTAAAACACGCGCGAGTTTTCGAGCGCGACGGCGTAGCTGGAGTGCTCGAAATAGAGCAAGTGTTTTAGAGACCAGTTATCCACGAATACTTTACGCTATTTTTTATTATACCTCCAATACTGGAAATAAATTACGCACTAAAAACTTAGAAATAATTTTTGTCGTGGTAAATCGAGAGGGCATAATAATATTGATACTATAGTTACGAGAATTATTTACGTTTTTGTCGCGTCCATGTCCGTTGTTGCATTCAGTCGTTTCCTTGACAACCTTTAAAGCTCGGCGAGCTTTAATCGCCTGCTTTCGCACGCTCAGGCGTGCTTCAAACGGCGATTTTGATGCAGGTATAATAAAAAAGGATTTTTTTTTAAATCGGCAGTGAAGTACCTCGAAATCGGCAGTGAAGTAATCCATTGTTTTTGTAGGCGGCGGGGCGATAGGTAAATGTCAACCGACGTTAACATAACCTACAAAAGTTGGTTAAAACGTAGTAATTTCACGATTTCTCGATTTAAAAAAAACAATGTACTTCTCGGCACTGAAGTTCCTTTTTATCCCTCATGTGGTTTATTTGCCTTGGCCCCACGGGTATCGGCAATTATTTAAATAATTTACTATACTGGGGATAACAAAAGTAATAACAAGATAGATATGGATATTAATATCAAAATGATAGCTGCGTGTCGTCCACTTATACACAAATGTAAGTGAAAATTATAAGGTTGGAAGGTAGTCTATGGCCTGAGGCTGTCATATTTGTTTAATTTTATAATTAACTTCTGCCTTAACAAAAAACGTTTATCCTGACATTTGGAAGCATGCTATTGTAACTCGGAAATCTAAAACTAGTGATCCGGCAGAATATTCTCATGTTAGGCCCATAAGCATTTTACCTACCTTTTCAAAAAAATTTTGAGAAAATTATGAATAGTAAATATGCATTACCTAAATACAAACAACCGGGTATCAGATATACAATCAGGAGTATGACTTACAACTGTACCATTCCTCTGATGACCATTACAGATGATATCCTTAAGACAACTGATACTTAAAAATTGACAATACTTACCGTATTGGATTATAGTAAAGCATTCGACACGATTGACCACATATTTTGCAGTGATTCAATACGTGAGTTTTCTTTAAATGCAATAGATATTTAAGTTAGAACTTTAATAACAGAATTCGGGGTATAAATGTGGATGGTAATATTTCCTTTGCACAAACCATATTGCAACATGTGCCTCTAGGCTGGATTCTTGGCCCACTACTCTATACCTCAAAGTTTTCTGAATTTGGTAAACAGCAATATTTAAATCTATGCTGATAACACATACAGTTTTATTGTTCACTTCCGCTATCTGATTTTAACCAGGAAATGAAAGAAATCTCTAGTGACTCGAATAAAATATTTGGATTGTAAACCAAACATTGCCTGCTTTAAATTTGTTTAAATCCTGTGTTCTTCTGTTTAGCAGAAAAGTCGATATGCAAAAATGTGAAATTTAGAGTTCAAATCAGAATCAATGGGTTAGTAATGCCATTCAAAGATGCTAAAAACTGGAGTCTTGTCTTGGACAATAGTTTTACATACAGGACTCATATAAACAAGTGTAGGTATACAAAAAGCATATCTCAATCTATAAAACTCCTGTATTCACATAGATTGTATCTGACTGAGGAATAAAAGAAAATGCTGTGTGATGCTCTAGTGCCCTCCCAGTTTTCATATTGTTCAGAGATATACCTGCTCACCTTGCTTAGATTCTGTTTTTGCTGGAAGGACATAAATAGTTTAAAATGCCTTCTTAAGATTTATTTATTGTATTGGTAAATTTGACATTTCATACAAATTAATCGAAGCCAAATGGCTCAACATGCATAACAGACGCTTACTGCATACAGCTTCAGTATATCATAAAATAATTATAAATAAAAACAGTTTTATCCATATAACAAGATAAAATTCCGAATGAATGTACAGTTGCGGCCAACTCAAAGTGCACGGCAGATTTTTAGCTTGTAATACGATATTCTAATCATAGACGTCGAGTTTTGACGTTTACGTTTGGCATCAACTGTCATAGAACTGAAAACTCGGAAAATTCCCAGACATTTGTCAGAAGCAGAGAAAATGTGAGCTATTACAAAACTGGAAGAGAACTGGTCGCTAAGTCGAGTCGCAACAGATTTGCATGTGAGCAAGAGCTGCACTTTCAAAATTAAAAATCGTTGGCAGCAGAGACTTCTGCAAGAAAAGTTTTTTTAACACCAGAGAACAAAAAATGAAGAGTACAATTTGCAACTGACTATTTGAATGAGATCGACGACTTTTAGAACACGACTGTTTTCTCAGGTGAAAAGGAGGTATTTCAATCATTTACCAATTGACGATTAAGGGTGTGTAGACCACAAAATTCAAGATTTGAGGAGCAATATTATGTTCAACCCTTAAGGAGTAGTAGACGATTCTCTGTAAACGTATGGCAATGGATCAATGCTCACGGATCTGGGGCATGCTATAGAATTAATGGTCGACTGAATGCTGAAAATTATCGCAACATTTTGCAAAATGTGATGCTGCCATCTGTAAGAGTGGTCTTTCCTAATCAATTTACTTTTCAACAGGCAAGATATAACCTAATTAATTAATTTTGTCTATGTTAACGTAATTGATAACATTGTTTTTACAGGATAACTGTCCTGTGCAGACAGCAGGGGTTGTTCATTGATGGTTTGATGAGAATAATATCAATTTATTACTATGGCCTGCAAGAAGTCCAGGGTTGAATCCCATCGAAAATGTTTGCGGCTATTTAACTACAAAAATTTATACCAGGGATTTTGCACCAAACAAAACCGATGAATTATGGGAAAGAATAAGAAATGCTTGGAAGGAACTGAGAGAAGGATACAATATGGAAACATTGGTCAACTCTATGCGAAACAAACTGCAAAGCGTAGTAGCAATTGAATACTGATACATATTTATTAAATACATATTATTATATAGTTTGTTTACTTGTGAAACTTTGCTAAAATACAAACATTAAAAAAGTAATACCTATTCTTATAACCACAAGCAACGCCACTGGAGAAACCCCCATTTAATAAGCCAAAAAATCGCAAAAATAACCATAGTAACAAAAAACCGTGCACTTTGAGGTGTCTGTAACTGTACATAATTTACACATAAGAAACAAGAGTGTTATTACACCACCCCAGCACAAAACTGCTCGCTTTCAACATTTATTTCAATTCGTATTCATATCGTTTTGCTAAATAACATTTTAATTAGAATTTAGTATATTTTTTCATAATTAATGTAAGCATTAGCGGTGTATACTGGTTATTTATAATTTCATAGTTCAGTTGAAAAACAGTTACAACAGAACTGATCCTTGTGATTTTGGTGTGAAGACACTATACAGGGTGTTCCTTGAGGTAACCAACAAACTTACACCATGTGTTTTCGATGTGATTCTGAGCAAAAAATTTATATACACTTTAGGTCAATTCCTTTCCGTTCTTGGAGATATCTACAAATGAAAAAATGTGCATCAATTTATGCAAATTTACATATAGAGATACGTAAGCTAGATAAAATGACATTTGTTGATAAGTAAGAACTGCCAAAGTAATGATTAATTAACAACCATGCTCAGAACCATCCTGGACGGTGGATAAGAAGAAGCGGCCCTGTACTATAGCTTGCACGTTCTCCTGACCTCTACTATTAGACTTTTTCTTTTGGGGTTGCCTTAAATCTCATGCTTACAAACACGATAAGACATACACGCGAGATTTGATTGCAAGAATAGTTGAGGTAGTAGATTCTTTACGAAATGAACTTGCTGGTATTAACTGGCAACAATGTATGGCTCAAAGACTAGCAGCATGTTTGGAAAGTAGAGACAAACAATTCGAGCAATTATTATATTAGTTTTTTTTATTTTGCTGTGATTTCTTAATGAAATTGAAATTTTATCGATATGTCAAAAACAAAACGGAATTGACCTAAAGTGTATATAAATTTGTTTGTTCAAAATCATCTCTAGAACACATTGTGTAAGTTTGTCTGTTACCTCAGGGAACACCCTGTATATTGTTTCTAATTATGTTCAGCATAACATGAATCCAAGATCAAAATAAATACTTTGTTATTACAATCATATAAAAAGTATCCCAATTTCTTGTTAAAAACTGTGTACATTCCCACATTCAATCAAAAAATCTTCAAACAAACAAAGTATGTCAATGTAAAATAAGTAATTAACAAATCTTAGCTTATTAGTGAATGTAGAGTGCAACTATTAACGTGCATCGCTTGCAGAACAGCCTCAAGTTAGTCAGCAATTAGATGGAGAAGTAATAATTACGCCTCGAATTGGTTTCCCTGAATGGCAAACATGTTGGTGAGTAAAACCAAAAGCCTTCAACCTATCGACAGAGCTAGAAAGAAATCTAGGATTTAGAAAACAAGTTAATCACTTACAGAAACCTTACCCTAAAGATATCAATGAGCTCGAAACACATTGCTCACAATTTTGTATAATGGGCAGCAAAAAATATCGTGGAAATCGCAATTGAGCATCAAGCAAGACGAGAGCAGTTGTTTGACCAATTACACCATTCAGTCACGTCAAGTTAGTTTTTTAATAAGCTTTGACATAGCTCCATTTTGTCCAGATCCTGGCCTTCCAAAGGAAACTGTTTCCTGGTATTGTTGAATGACCTTTTGAACTGCAGAATGGTGGATTCCCAGACTATGACAAACATAATCTTTCATCTTCAACCAACGCAACAATCTTTGCTGCCTGTGCTGCTCTACTGTTGATTTTTTGGAAAAATTCTTGTAGTCCATTTAATGTAATACACATTTTCAAACAGGAAAATAAGCATTACACAACACATGTAGATAAAATGAGTTGCCATAATATTTATTATATGTAAATTGTTTGTTGATTTCATGTAAATTGGTGCTTGTTTCGGGCCTATTAGAGACTGGAACTATTTACTAACCCATTAAACACAATTTGAGCTTAAAGGGTTGGTTCAATATTTTTGCACGCTAGTATTAACATATGGTTAACTAGAGTAGTTTTTTGTTTTGCTTTATACTCGCAAATACCACATGAATAAGGTTTCTCCCCTGTATGGATCTTCATATGTCTAACTAAATCAATTTTTTGTGCTGTTTTATACTCGCAAATTGAACAAGAATAAGGTTTTTCTCCTGTATGCGTCTTCATATGTGCAATTAAATTAACTTTTTGTGCTGATTTATACTCGCAAAGTGAACAAGAGTAAGGTTTTTCTCCTGTATGAGGCTTGCTATGGTATACTAAAATACCTTTTCCTGTTGCTTTGCACTCGCACATAGAACAAGAATAAGGTTTTTCTCCTGTATGCTTCCTCATATGGTTCACTAAAGTGCCTGTTTTGGTTGCCTTGTACTTGCAAATAGAACAAGTATAGGTATAGCCTTTTGCCTGTATGCGTTCTCATATGGTACACTAAATTACTTCTCTGTGATGTTTTATACACACAAATAGAACATGAATAAGATTTTTTTTCTGTATGCTTCTTCATATGTTTAACTACATTCCTTTTTTCTGCTGCTTTATACTCGCACATCATACATGAATAAGGTTTCTCTCCTGTGTGCGTTTTCATATGTCTAACCAAATTACTTCTTAGGGCTGCTTTATACTCACAAATAGCACATGAATAAGGCTTCTCTCCTGTATGCTTCTTCATATGTGTAATTAAATTACTTCTCAGGGCTGCTTTATATTCGCAAATAGAACAAGAATAAGGTTTTTCTCGTGTATACGTCTTCATATGGTCCACTAAATGACTTTTTCGTGTTGATTTATATTCGCAAATGCAGCACAAATAAAGCTTTCCAGAAGCAATAAAACGCAGTAGTCTTCTCCAACAACTGCGTTTTATTGCTTCTAATTAAGACACCTCCACTATCAGCATGATGGATCACCTCCCTGTTAAAGCTTTCCACTTGTGTTGGTGTTCGAGTGCTTAACTAACTTACATTTCCCTGCAGTTTTACACTCACAAATGGAACTAGTGTAAAATTGATCCGTATGGGCCATCATATGATCCACGAAATTATCCTTATCTACTGCTTTATATTTACAGAAGTTGCAAAGTAACTGTTCTTCTACGGGGTTTCCACTTGTAGCACATGTAACTGGCAAGTCATCTTTTATATCAACCTCTTCTTGTTTAATCAATTCACTATACGCTTTGTTGTCGATGCCAGTGGCGTAGCCAGAGTTGGCCCTTGGGGGGGGATATACAATAATAAAATTATATAGTAACTGTTTACTTACGTTTTTTATAGATTGCATGGAAAAAAGTGCAAATATTAAAGAATATTTTTAGAATGGTAGTCGTTATTCAACAAAAACCATTACAAAACAAAATCTAAGTGCCGTGGTTTTTTGGTCAGTTCGTCAAATATTTCATCTACTTTAACTAGTATTTCCCGGTGTATCGCCAACATTGCTAAACCGTTAAGATTTTTCGACGCATACTATACGCACAAGTCTTTCCGCCCCACTTCTTTCAAAACATCTGACGTGCCAGTACGCAAAGTGACAATTGGTATAAAATCGCGGTTTTTCCATCGATCGACATGCAACCGTGGATGGTTTATGTTATACTTATACTAGTATTTATTTTTGTAGAAGGTACAGGTCGATGTGGTTTCTTATATTTTGTTACAAAACATGCAGATGAGTTTATATTGCAAGATTTTAAATGGAAATAATATGGTCAAATTTGAAAAAATTGGATTTCGACAAGCAATAGTAAATAATGTAAGGTGCTTGATCCTAAAACATTCTAAGATTTCTAATTTTGTCAGCTTCTGAATTTTTATAGTTGCAGCCATTTTTTAAAGTTTTTGACTCTTGGGGGGGGATATATCCCCCATATCCCCCCCCGTGGCTACGCCACTGGTCGATGCCATCTCCCATGGTTGCGGGCTGAACAGGTAAATATGCAACTACTTTACTTTCATCGACTTTTGATAGTGGTTCATGTAACATGCTGGTCATTGCATTAGGCATTTTATCATCAATTAATTCATGTTTCACATCCATTATTAGCAGAATAACATGAAACTGAAAGAAGCAACTTATACAGAAAAAGGCCTAGCAGAAAACATAACGTTGGAACACTACGCAAACCCGAATACCACCATTATTGTAGGCAACGCTCGATTAGGTCAAATGGAATTCGAAAAAACTACTGTACTACACAGGGAGTTCCACAATAGGATTTCTATAATTAGGATTATACAAGTCATCATAAATTTGGCCAATAGTAATTGAAAGACAGTTGAGACAGTTATTACTTCATGGCTCTATGAGATTTAAATTATTATCCATTATTGTTGCTTTGTTGGACCCACCAAAAATCCGAAGTGATTATACCACGTCGTCAAGAGTATATCCGTTTATCTATACCTTGTAACTAAGTAAAACTGACGCAAAACCTAACCTGATAACCTCGAATTTGACATAGACTTACAGTGCCACCAACATAAACTGTGCCAATGTAAGAAATAATACTAATAATAGTATATTATGTTCTTAGGAGCAAAAGTTATATTTTATGTGGCGAGGCTGGATGGGTTATCTGCCGAGCTTGCGAGGCAGATAAGTACAGCCGAGCCACATAAAGATACTTTTGCTCCGAATAACATATATAGTATTTTTTCTTCAAATGTTTTTATAACAAATTATGTACAACTTTGTGAACAAAATTCGAAGAAAATTTCTTGATCTCGCCAGCGGCAGATAAAGTTGTCAGCGGCAGATAATAACTTTATCTGCCGCTTGGCAATAAAGTGACAGTTTAGCATCATCAATCCAGCAGTATAATGCCATATTTTACTGCCGTTTGAAGAAAAAATAATTTATTATTATCGGTCTATTCATTATATAATAGTAACGAATACCACTCGAGCAATCGAAAATAATGATTGTTTTCGATGCTCTTGTGATATTATAACTGACTAGCAACCAGTGAGACAAATGTCTCATTTAATAAAACAAAAAAGACCGTCCCGGACGGACCAGCGTCCCGGACGGACGGAAATCACGTAATTTCTAGAAAACTGGAAGTGTCACGTGACTGAAATTCGGTTCCTGACCTGACATGACCATTCTAAACATATAACTTTAAGGGATCAAATATAATGTACACCAAATTAAACCATACATCCCTAGCGCTGTCCACCAAAAAATTTAATGAACATCAAAAAATCTTAATGGAACTCAAATTATTATACTTCAGAAAATGAGAACAGCACCACTAAAATAGCTATGTTGCGTATTGTTTTACCATTGCTTACATTTTAAATTCCATATGTCTATCAATTTTACTAAATGTTCACCAAATTTAGAACGCTCAAGTTACGCGTCCGTGCTGCACATAATAAATATTCGCGCTATCCATTTATATTTAGTCTTTCTCGAAAAAACTACTTGGTCGTCAAATAATTATTCTGTTACTCCAAAAATGAAATCAGCTCGAGCATCTCTCCTTGTCGCTTCCAGAACCAGACAAACTTCTTGCAGGCTTCAGCTTGCAGCCGCACACTGTGTTTGGTAGCTTTTACAGTGAGTGTAACCAGTGTATTGCCGTATGAAAAAACATAAATAAGTTTAATTTTCAATTTTGTTTTGTGAAATTTGTGTTAGATTTTTATATATATACTAGCGGACCCGACAGACGTTGTCCTGCCCGCTGCCTGCTATCAGTGGGTTCAGCAAACGTTTTTTCGATATTCGAATTTTCGATATTCGAATTTTCGATTTTTTTTATTTTAAAAAATATTGGGGGGTGGTGGGGGGCGGGCGTGAAATTTTGGTGGACCCGACAGACGTTGTTCTGCCCGCTGCCTGCTATTAGCGAGTTCAGCAAACGTTTTTTCGATATTCGAATTTTCGATTTTTTTAATTTTAAAAAATATTGGGGTTTGGTGAAATTTTGGGGTTATATGTTTTGATATGCGAGAAATCTTTAAAAAATTAAAAAAGAAATTTCGTCAATTTTTTATAAATTGCCTAGAACCCGATTGCAGCGCCACTTACCGGGTCCAATTGTAAATCTAAACCATCCAGGGACCCACTTAAACACAAAAATCATCAAAATCGGTCCAGCCGGTTAGGAGGAGTTCAGTTACATACAGACGTACAGAAGCATTATATACACTCCTCAAAAGAAAAAAGTAGTCACGTATTCAAAGCGGCGTAAATTTATTGAGAGTTTAGGAATCTTGTTGAAACTTGGAATATATGTAGATAAATTGTTTATTTGGATAATGCTACATGTTTAAAAAAAAAATTAATTAAATTTGTAATTTCTGTATAGCTTCAAATTTATGAGCAACAAAAACTAAAGTAATCTAGGAAATTTACGAGTCAGTTTTACTTCATTAATTATGATGACAATAAATTCAATACGAAGTATTGCCTCCTCTTGCTCGAATTACTGCTTGACAGCGTCTTGGCATGCTTCGAATTAGCCTACGAATCACATCCTGTGGGATGCGCTGTCATTCTTCAATCAGAGCTTGTTCCAACTGAGGAAGGGTTTGTGGGGGGTTTGGACGAGTGTGAACAGCTCTTCCCAGCATATCCCACATGTGCTCTATGGGATTCATGTCCGGACTACATGATGGCCAGTTCATTGTTTGAATGTCTTGATCTTGAAGATAATTAATCACTATGTTTACGACGTGTGGCCTAGCATCATCATGCATGTACACGAATTCCCGACCAATATTTTGGGCATACGGACGAACATGTACATCTAGGATTTCATTTATGTATCGTTGTGCATTCAGAGCACCATTTCGAACAATGACAAGCTCAGTACGGGTATCTAATTTGATGCCGCCCCATACCATTATCGATCCTCCAGCAAAAGGAATAGTTTCATGCATTGTATTGGGAAGGTAACGTTCTCCTGGTCTTCTCCATACACGTAAACGTCTATCATTACCTGATAGAAGGAACCTGGACTCATCTGTAAACATGACACGTCGCCAGTGTCTCAGTTGCCAGTTTAGGTGTTCTCGGCCGAATTGCACTCTCATTCTACGATGATTTTTGGACAATTTGGGCACTTTAACGGGTCTTCTGGACCTTAGATTAACTTCATGCCGTCTATTTCTAACAGTTTGGTCACTAATTATGCACCCAGTAGCTTGTCGAACGTCTGCTTGAAGGTCTCGTGCTGTAGCTGTACGACTGCGTAGGGCTTGCAAACGAAGAAAACGGTCCTCACCTACAGTAGTTTTTCGGTTTCGACCACTACCAGGACGTCTAGTAACAAGCCCGGTCTCCCTGTAACGTCTCCAGAGCTTCCATACAGTTCCCTGTACAATTCCCAATTGTTGAGCCACGTACCGTTGAGATCGCCCTTCTTGCGGCAAAGTTACCACTCGCATAACCTGTATTGGCGTTAGTTGCCTTCTTATTTGTGGTACATCTTGAATGTGTTCACCCATAATGTTAAGAAGCAGTTTTAACCAGTATACTAGCATATATGCATGTAATAATGTCCACCCTACTTTGTTTTTTGTTACTTAATTTATCTAACTTATTTGACATAAGCACACTTGATGATATTTTTGTATTATGTGGAAATTATTAAAGATAAAGGACACGTGTTCACATATACCAAGTTTCAACAAAATTCCTAAACTCGTATTAAATTTACGCCACTTTGAATACTTGACTACTTTTTTCTTTTGAGTAGTGTATATAAAGATATTGATTTATTTCTAAGAATTTTTCAGACTTAGTTCTATGTCCCCATTAATAAACAAGACCTAATAAAACACGATAGATTTTTCTTATAAGTGATATTTAGGCCAGCAAGAAATATAAATCTGGGTATACTTTTGAAATTGAATGTGGTATAAAATATAGTAAACATTGTGTATTTTTGCCAAAGAAATACTGTTTTTTAAATGCTACATAATATAAGACGCTGACGAAAATTAAATATCTGGGTATCATGTTAGAATTAAATGCGGAATAAAATTTGGTGAACATTTAGCATTTTTAGCCAACGAAAGTTATTTTTGGGAACAAATAATATAAGAGACTAGCATGATGTCAATTTTTGGTTGTCGCTCTAAGATTATGTATTTTCTTAATTTTGGTGAGCATTTAGTATTTTTGGGAAAAGAAAGTATTTTTTTTGTACGAAAAGGTTGGGTAAATTTGGTAGACTGTTAAATACCACCCTAACTTTAATAACTTTTTTCTCTATCTCTTACGGTTTGGCTGCTGAAACAGCGTCCCGGACAGACAAAACAGCGTCCCGGACAGACAAGTCTATTAGATAAAGGATTATTTCCTTCATATCCATAATAATGCGTAATCACTATGGTTTCTGTCAGTCTAATAATGACAAAAATTCAAACGTCAAAATTTAACCGCGGTTAAATATGTGTCAAAATTTAATCGCTTGTACATAATTTTAACATGATTGTTAAAGGTGGTTCACCAACTGAATTTTATCCATTTATTCAGGAAATAATCACTCCGAACATCCCGTGTGCATGTAAACTAGCCTGAATAAATTTTGATGATTTTCTGTCAGAGTGTTTTGCTCAGAAGAAATATATCTCGTAAATTTTCCGCCCCAAAATCCCTAGTGCTTGTTGAACGGCAAATTTACTTAACATATTTCTTAGCAAAACATTCTTACAGAAAACTGTTTGTTCAGAAAATGGAAGCTAATATTAAGGTTAAGCAAGCAGAACTAAACTGGTTCTGACGATTTATGAAAATAATTACTGACGTCAATTATAAATCGTAAAACTATAATGAAGATCATATTGTTCTAATTATTCGATTAAACTATAACCAGATTTATGTACACATAACAAACTAGCGAGAACATGGCCCACTAAATTTGCAAATTCGACTTACTGTAGGCAATGGTAATTACCTTAATATTGTTGCCGAAAAGACACACAATTTCCTTTCGTACCGTTTCTGGAAATGCCGCACAGACAGGAGGACCATGGAAACTTGCTAACACCGTTCTGCGCAGATAATAACCTGAGAATAAGTAATACTTATTTTAATCATAAAATACAGTACAAATACACGTGGAGTAACAATAGGGGAAACAAATCGATCATTGATTACATAATATCAAATGAGCACATTCATCCCTCCCAGGTACTGGATGTCCGAACGTTAAATTCGGCTGAAATTGAAAGTGATCACAGGTTACTGTTGGGCAAAATACGACTAACAATGCAGAAAACAAAAAATATCACACCAGTGTATGAGGATAAGTTGAAGATAGAGCTACTAGAAGATCAAAGTATAAGAAACCTATATCAAACACGGCTAAAACAACAAATCTTTCAAAATGCAATACACGACGCAGATAACATTGACGAAGCCTGGAAAAAAATAGAAACAAATATATTAGCCGCAGCCAAAGAAGCATTGGGTACAAAAAAGGTTAACAAGAATAAAGCGATTATAAATAAGACACTATGGTTCTCCGCAGATGTTGAAGAATTGGCGAAAGAAAAAAGAAAAGCTTATATGAAATATAAGTCGATGCCCACCGTTCACACGAAATGTACAAAACAGTAAGAAACAGGGTTAACGACAATATTAGACAAATCAAAGAAAGTTACTGGGAAAAATACTCCAAAAACTTAGAACGCAATGAAGAAATATGGCTAGAATATTTTGGAAATCTATACACAACAAATTTACAAAATCAAGCAGCAAATATATTAGAAGATGAAGTACAAATCCGATTAGAATAAAATGATGATGATATAAGGGAAACACTGCAGAAATTAAAATAATAGGAAATCTCCAGGTGAAAATAACATTACTAACGAGATGCTGAAATATGGCGGAGAAAGTTTAATGTTTGAAATGATAAAATTAATAAAACGAATATTCGAAATTTCGAGAATACCAACCCAGTGGAAAAAGGTGTAATAATACCGATCTTTAAAAAAGGACAAAAACAGGTCCCTAAAAATTATCGAGGGATTAATTTACTCGATACCACCTTAAAGCTAACAACAAAAATTATAACACAGAAGCTTACAGAAATTATAGAAATAAGAGATGAACAAAGCGGGTTTAGAACTGGTCGATCATGCAACGACGCTATATTTATTATTAGACAAATAGCTGAAAAAGCATTTGAATGTAACAGACCAGCTTATTTTTGCTTTGTCGACGTAGAAAAAACATTTGATAATATACAACTACATCACATAATACAAATACTAGAGGAGAATAATGTTCCACAAAACTTAGTTGCATTAATCAAGCACATATATGAAAATAATACTAGTAAAATTAAGGTGAATGGTAAATTAACCGCAGAAATTCCTATAACCAAGGGTATCCGCCAAGGAGACTCGCTCAGTCCTTTATTATTCAATTTGATCATGAATAAAATAATTACAGATCTAACACCTTTACAAGGTTACAAATTGACAAATAATCACATTAAGATGATTTGCTACGCAGACGACGCGGCAATAGTCGCAGATAACGAAGATAAATTACAAAGACTTCTGTTCCGCTTCTCGCAAAGCTGTAGTAAATATAACCTAAAAGTCGCTATTTCCAAAACTAAATGTCTTACAGTTAGTAAAGATGTAAACTTGAGTTACAAGGACAAGTCATTGAGCAAGTGAGCAGCTTCAACGATTTGGGAATTGAAATAACTAGCGCAAAAATGCTGTATGAGGAGGTACAAAAACAAACTAACAAAGCTTTAAAAATATCGGGGTGCTTGAACGACTGCATATGGAGAAATAAATACTTAAATGTGGAAACAAAAACCCGAATTTACAAATCAGTTATAAGACCTGTACTTACATATGCAGCAGAGACCCGCACAGATACAGTAAAGACCCAACAAACATTAGAAACAGCAGAAATGAAAATTTTACGAAGGATCACTGGGAACACCTTAAGATACCAGAGAAGAAGTGAGGACATAAGGGACCAATGTAAGATACAAAAAATAGGAGACTGGGTGAAAAACCGTAGGGCAGAATGGGACCAACACATATCGAGGATGGAAGACACTAGACAAGTAAAGGTGGTCAGAGATAATGTTCCACGAGGAAGGCGTAGTCCAGACAGACCAACGAAAAGATGAAAGGATAATTTGGGATAAAACAAGCTGTAAGCTTATATACAAGTAGAAGAAGAAGAAGAACAGGAGGACCTGTAATTTCAAGGTGATATCTGACACGCCAATAGATGCTTATCTTACGACTTTACTGTTTTTGTTTGTACGTACACGCACATACATAACTACAACAAACAAACATAGATATACTGGTACATAGGTCATCTTTAGCCTCTTTAGCGTTGACAATGACTTAATTAGCTGTTACTGATCGTTTCATCAATGAACGATCAACTTGAACTGTAGTTTACGACCAAGAGCATAAGTTGTTGTTTATACTGATCGTAGATCATACCACTTCCGATATGATTTTAGACACTGAGATGAGAATCGTTTGGGTACATGAAATGGCAACTAATCTGACCTGACCTAAATGAAGACTGAATGTTGACGTGTTTTAATAATGGTAGCAAGAATTTATATCAATTGTAGTTACTTTGATACTCAATGTAAGTGATGCGCAAGTTCTTTGTATAAGTACAATGCGTCTAAAACATACGAGTAGGTAGAGAAATCGGAGAAATCAGGTTAGATTATTCAAAATATAGGGCGTGGCAAACCGTATTTGTTTGGTGTACAGTGTATCCTAAACAGGAATATTCTAGACAGTAAGAGAGATAATGTTCTGTTATTTTCATATGAATTGCTTTTCACTTCTCGTTCCTTTCAGCACTTCATAATAGTGTATGATGCAACTAGTAGAAAAAGTGATATTCCAGATCGACTGTCGACTGTGGAAAATCTAGATGAAGACATTAGTCAAGTAACCACAGGAGGCCAGCAATTTACTCTTCCTCCGTGTTACACATACTATTTTTTATCCGATCGGAATAAATCCAAAAATGTATCGTTACTGTTCATATATAAGTTCCTGCCGGCCTAAACCAGGATAGTATATTGTAATACGAGCGTAGAAAGAATGACATTGGAAAACGCATGTAAAAGATGGAGCATGCGCGTTAAGAAGGGTTCCATTCACATTTCACATAAGTTTTCCAACGGCCTTTTCACAGGTGTGTTACATACTATTTTTTCGTACGGCGGTTTAGCATTCTGCAAAAAATTTAGTTTTTCAATTCGACACTGTAAAAAAATTGTCGTTTGGCCTTACGTTTTTATAGCACGTCAACAATGGTACAATGGTAACGTGCGATAAAAACATAATTCGCACGATAAAATTAAAACGGCATAAACCCTAGTTTTTGACACGACAGACTGTACAAACAGTTGTCATTTTGACACGATCTCAGAAATAGCTATTTGTATTACTAAGAAGGAAAGTGTATTATTCTTTCCAGTGGATGTAATTTAATGCTCGAGCGTTAGCGAGCAAGTGAAGGAATGACAATTTATTCCAGAGGTATACATATGATTCTTTGACACTTTTACATTCTATAATATCTCTTGTATTCAGCTGAATTCAACAATATTTCAATGTAAAAAAGCAGAATGCTAGTTGGATTGTTATTATTCACATTGCATCCAGTTCCCTATGGCAATGGGAGCTAATATAGCATATTTCCTCCCGCAGTCATTAAAAACCAACAAAGGAACCAAACGTCAATTTTCCTAGGTATTTCACTGCGTTAACAGCTGGATTCTAATAAATTTGTTGATTGTCAATTGTGATATTTGGGGGTAAAATTGGTCTTCGAAGAGTACAAATTTCGGTTTCGCATTTATTAGTATTGAGTCTTATGCACCATTTATCAAACCACTTTAGCAAAATGTCGGTGTAATCTTGTAGACGACGCCGATGGGCAGATATACAAATATCGGTAAGTTGAGAGAGTAGAACAGTGTCATAAGCATTTATTAGTATTGAGTCTTATGCACCATTTATCAAACCACTTTAGCAAAATGTCGGTGTAATCTTGTAGACGACGCCGATGGGCAGATATAAAAATATCGGTAAGTTGAGAGAGTAGAACAGTGTCATAAGCATACATAGCGATGATTGAATTGATGATCCAGTTCTTAATTTATGAATGCAACTATAAGTCACTTAAAAAACATATGTTAAATTTGACATTTAAGTATAAACGTAGTTGCATTTATAAATTAGGAAGTATTCCATAGCCATACTAGATGAAAATAATTTTGGATCATACTTTAGATAACAAGTATGCTGACATGTTTATTTTCATCAACTTGTACAATAATCCTTCTATCCATACTCATTCCAAAGCCCGAGCAATATCAAGAAACAGGGCTACGGTATACTACTTATTTTCAAATGGTGTGTCTATGAATTTAGAAATACGAGACAAGTGATGTACGGTTAAATATTTCTTTCTATGTGTTCCTTACCTGTTCCTGTTACCTGATAAATTTCACAAAAATCAATTTACTTTGCTTGAATCGTCTTGAATAACATTTCTAGTCAACATTTTATTTTTGACAGGTTTGTGGTATAATTGGTTGCACAGCAAATACTCGCAATGCTTTGATCTGAGATTTTTTAAAATTGAATATTAGGGAATATGTCCCGGTATATACTTATAGAAACATCACCCCGCTTGCCGCCGCTACTACATGTCGCACCTGATGGAAACAAGCGATCATTTTTTACACCCCGTTTGCCAAAGTTTAGTTAACATCATAAAGGGGTAAGGAACAACACTTTTTATACAAAATAAAAGTTCCACTGTTAGTCCTCGGCCGGGTCAGTGCTAATCAATGGCGGCGCGGTGGTAGTTAATGGAATTTCGTTTCGTTTTTGTGTAAAGTTTTAATTGCACTTCGATCGCCGAGTTGCATTGACGTGTGTACTTATTAGTAGTAATAGCAGTACGCTTATATATCAAATTAAGAATGGGCTTTGACTTTAGTTGTGCATCAATCTATTGCCGCACCGTTTACATTCTTTGCGAATCCAAACAACGCAATGTTTGCCAAAAAGAAATTCACATTGGAATTATGCGAGACGGTGAAGTAATCATTCGACTTACATGCACACTTTATGAGGAATGTTCCTGTGACAGGATAGTACTAAAACCGAACGAATGGGAAATGCTACTACATTTAAAATCAATCATTTTGGACAAGATAAAGCACGAATTAATCACATTCGGCAACCTTTCCCTATATTACGACGAAAAAACCGATAATACCGGACTATTAGCGAGAGCCAGCGAAAAAGAAATATTAAAACTTGACTTAAATTTTTAACACTACCTTTATTATGTACCTCCTCTTCTTGTTCTTGACGCTTCGGTTTGATAATCGCTTCCATGACTGCTGAGACATATAATTCCCGTATGTGGTTCAATTGTTGCAAGAGTTTTTCTTTAATAGACATCCTACTAGGCTGACTAGGCCATCGTCTGGTATTTGAACGGCAAGTGGTCGTTGGAAGAGATGCAAACTGGATCAGACGACGTTCCGATAGAGGTAACGTTTCCAAGATTTGAATTTATCAGCCAAAACATGCGCAGTTGCCCTGCGCAATAATACATTTTGCGCCAGAACCAGTCTTACTCAACTACTGAGGAGTAGCACTGTAGGGTTTTATTAAATTATTCCGAGTCTTATTTGCAGAGTTTGTTTACAAGATGTTGATTGAATCTTCTTTTGCGTATTGTAATATATGCAAATCAGTTTTTAGAAACTTTAAGATCAAATTTAATTGAAGGTATTATGAAAACAATGTAATTTTTTTGGACAAACCTTTAACTATTCAGTTCGGTAGAGGAAGGAAAGGGTTCGGAAGTAGCAATGTTTATTCGTGTTAGAAGTAAATAAAAATAATAATAATACATAATAGTTAGTATACTTCTCACAAAAATCCGCCCCCCAAATGCTCCCCGCAAAAATACCCCCCCCCCCAAAAAACGAGATTAATAGAAGCCTAAAAAACTTATGATTTTTACTCTGGTAACATTTTGAACTTTGACATTTTGATCCAGAACCTACTTATCTCTACTACTACATCTCTAAAACATTGCTTGCTTTTAAATTCGTTTAAATCCTGTGTTCTCCTGTTTAGCAGAAAAGTCGATATGCAAAAATGTGAAATCTAGAGTTCAATCACAAGCAATGGGTTAGTAATTCCATTAAAAGATGCCCTGGACAATAATTTTAGATAAAGGACTCATATAAATAAGTGTATACAAAAAGTATACCTGAATCTAAAGTTACTGTATTCACATAGATTGTATCTGACTGAGGAACAAAAGAAAATGCTGTGTGATGCTCTAGTGCTCTCCCACTTTTCATATTGTTCAGAGATATACCTGCTCACCTTGCTTAAATTCTGATTTTGCTGGAAGTAGCCCAGTGGCCAAGTATATTTTACCTGATAAAAGGTCATGTAGTTTTGGATTTTGGATATGTTGTATGTACCTAGGCCCTTATGAAAAATCCAAGTTTTCTAATTTGGCGCTCCTGTGCGCGCTTCAGTACGACCACTTTTGTGTCACTTTTTTCGGTTTTTACTCGATAACTCTTTATTAATGCGTCCTACAAAAAAATTACCTGTACCTTTTTATAGAGCACATTTGCTACAATTTACTCCAATAACATGTTTTTCTAAACCTCATAGTTGCCGAAATACAAAGTTCAAAGCACATTTTTTTTCAAAAGTTAGGGGAAAACAAACAGTGTCTATCATCTTAACGGTTTATTGGTTCAATTAAAGACAAAATGAGTAACACTTTGCAGCCATATGATAGATATGTGCATACAAAAATTACAAATAAGACCACAATACATGGAATATATATTATGTATATAAATTGGCTCAAGTAATACATTTACAAATAAGTACATACAAACAAAAATAAATAAATTAGTTCAATTTAAAGACAAAACGAAATAATTTTGTATCCAAATGATAGGTATACGTATAAAAAATAGACAAAATGCAAAGTAATAATAATACAGATTAATACAAATAAGGCGTACAAGCAAACAATTTTTTTTGTATAGAAACGTTAGGCTTTTGATCTTTTGGTTCTATCTATAGTATCACCTTCATTACTTTCTATAACAAATGTAATGTCTTCATTTTGTTAGACGATCATCTAATCAATTATTGGAACCGCTTCTTCCTCTATGGTCTATGTCATCGTCGTTTGTAATAATCTTAGAAACATCCAGGCATGATTGTTCACAGAAATTATTACGAGTAATACAGCAGTGCAAACCAGCCTTTTTGCAGCTGCAGGCCTTAGCACACCCTTTCTTATATTGGCAAGAAATAGTCTGTAGCAACGATTCTGGTGCAGCGTATTCTGTTGTTTTAATTGGAGTCAGTCCTCGCCTGCCTGTCGTCCAGCCACAATCCAAAGGGTTCTTTTCCCTGCCCATCAATGTTTGGACTTGATGATATTATAATGGTCTTAGGCCCAAGACCCGACTCTGCTAACAGTACAACTTAAGAAACAAGTCAATACGCACAGAGTGAGGGTGTTTTATGTAACTGCAATACTAAGCTTAAATTTCAATCAGTAAATGCATTGGAAAAGAGATGCCAGTATTAATAAAGAAATTGAGTAAGGAACGCAAAGGGTAAAGCTTGCTTTTCACAGAATTGAAGTTGAAGTGCAAATTAATTAAATATTAGGTTCGTGCAGAATGAATAGCCGAACCGAAAGAAATTAATAGTCACAAAATGCGATGTGCATGTCAATGAAGCGTAGATTTCAATATAGCTAAGCAGGGAAATTTGTGAGCAATCTAAAAAAGGTATAGGAAGCCAGAATAAAATAATAATACGTTACAAAGAGCAAATTAGAAGGTAGGCAACAAGACAGGAAATAGCATATACAAAATCAGGCAGCAAGACATAAAAAGCAAGTGAAAAGCAGACAGAAAGACATGAAAAAGCAAGTGAGAAGCAGACAGGACATGGAAAAGCAATTATGAAGAAATAAACTCTATAAAATAATCAGTGCAATTAACGCGAGTGAAAAAGAGCAGAGCACATAATAAAACGTGTTTGTGGCGCAGAGACATTTAAAAATTAAGAAATGGACAATATTTTAGTTATAAGAAATTTGTAAATTTAATAATTTGTAATCAAACTTATTTCCAATATGTACTTAATTTGATCAAAACTAATTTCCGTTAGCTTGGTAACCATAGTGATAGATTAGAATTTGTTTTAATAACGGACAAAAAAAAAGAGAACAAATGAATTAATTAAGAGCTTGACATGTAGTTTTTGGTGCTCCACTTTAATTGAAGTTTTAACATAATAAATTACCCTATTTACACATAAAAAGTATATCATTGTATTGGGCAAGTGTCCTATTTTATGTGGGAATGTTTTGGCGTTTTCCGCAACAAAAAAATAAATTTTTATCGAGAGCACCTCCGAGGTTTTCCGGCAGCCGATCACATCGGGATTCCGACCTTCGATTCCGGCCAAAATAAGGATCCTGAGCCAGGGATTTCCACTGCGTCGCATCAGGCAGGAGTGCAGGAGACCGATCAACAGCATCAACACAGGAGAAAACCGTTCCAGAGGCAGATAAAAGCTGGGGCCCCTGTCCGAGCATTGCGACGAACACCCCCAATTTTTAAGGTACCGTTTTATCCTAAAAGTATCAGTGTTAGCATCCGGAAATTTGTGTGCATACGAGACCAGACCTTGCTTATCAAGATTCGAGCATATCCCAGCATCCAGCGAAGGCGCAGTTCAAATTATAAGCGTTTTCCTAAATTTGAGGTTAGGCGAAGGTAAAACAATTGCGAGATTTAGACGAATGTCCCTTCTGACGTCATGGAACAAATTAATGCCTGAAACAAAAGCTAACAATAACCGCAATAAGCGCGAAGATTTAAATAAATGCCTCATCGAATGTTCACAATTTTGCTTATTTTAACGTCAACAACGCTGACTGCACGATCGAACCATTTTGTGGGTTTTGACAGTATTGCATACATTAGCTACGGCGTATTGGAACTAATTCAGGTGTACAGTGGCGCACCAGATCAAGTAAAAATTACAATCTATTAGGAATTCGCCCTGGGATTAGAGTTAATTGTTCTACTGAGCTAGCGTTTTGATATAATAAATTGCAGATAAATATTAAAAGGACATACTACCATTTATTTTGGGCAGTAAATAAGTACAGCTCACATTTTAACCAGCCTAATAAATTGATAACAGGCAAAGTTCCGTACATAGTAAAATGTTAAATCAGTGAATTGTGCATATTGGATTTTGCTCTAACTTACAATTAAAAATTAATTAAAACCAAGTTATCAAAGAGAGAGCATCCATTGCAATATATGCGTAATGCGTTATACCGGGCTGCATCTTGTGGTGGTGGCAGTCTGGCAAGGTAAAACTTGCTTTTATTTACAGATTTTTGAAAAAGCTGACAGTGTAGATCGTCAATAGTTTGAGCATTCTTGTCCCCACCATACAAGGATACGAAAAATTTCTCATCCAATTTGGTCAGGAGTAGCTTCTGACTCTCTGAATGAACTTACTGCTTCAAATAAATTAGGGTGCTTCTGCAAAATTTTATTTTTCCATGTCTAAATGGGGCCGATGTAGTGTTACACCCACTGTATGCATGACGAAATAGAATCTCTTGTGGGTCATCTCTGAATGAGTTTGATGAATAAAAGTAGGCCAAACGTCAGTGGAATAAATTGTTAAAAAAACGTGTTTTTCCTTTTTTCATAACTTTTTTACCTTTGAAGCTCAGTATTTCGGTAATTATGAGGTTTAGAAAAAAATTATGAAAGTAAATTATAGCAAATTTTGTGCTCTACAAAAACTAGAAGAATGCACCAATAAAGAGTTACCGAGCGAAAACGAAAAACATGACACAAAAGTGGTCGTACCAACGCGCGCACAGGCGCGCCAAATTAGAAAACTTAGATTTTTAATAACGGCCTAGGTATATACATATCCAAAATCCAAAACTACATGACCTTTTGTCAGGTAACAACCCCTTTTCATGACCTGGCCACTGGGTTAAAGGGCATAAAGAGTTTAAAATGCCTGATTAAGATTTATTTATTGTATTCATAAATTTTACATTTCACACAAATTTATCGAAGCTAAGTGGCTAAACATATCTAACAGACACATACTACATACAGCTTCATTATATCATAAAATAATTATAAATAAAAAACCGTTTTATCTATAACAAGGTAAAATTTCAAATTAATGTACATAATTTAAACATAAGATACAAGGGTGTCATTACACCACACCAGTACAAAACTGCTCGTTTTCAACATTTACTTCAATTCATATTCATATGCATTATGCTAAATAACATTTTAACTAGAATTTAGTATGCTGGCTATTTATAATTTCAATCAGTTGGAAAACAGTTCAAACTGAACTCATCCTTGTGATTTTTGTGTGAAGACACTATACAGGGTGTCCTCTGAGGTAACCAACAAACTTACACCACGTGTTTTAGAATTGATTCTGAACAAAAAATTCATATACACTTTAGATCAATTCTTTTCCGTTCTGGAGATATCAATAAAAGAAAAAATGGAACGGAATTGATCTAGTGTATATAAATTTGTTTGCTCAAAATCATCTCTAGAACACATTGTGTAAGTTTGTCTGTTACCTCAGGAAACACACTGTGAATTGTTTCTAATTATGTTCTGCATAACATGAATCCTCCACCAAAATAAATACTTTATTATTATTATATAAAAGTTATCCCAATTTCTTGTTAAAAGCTGTGTACATTCCCACATTCAATAAAAAAATCTTCAAACAAACAAAGTAAGTCAATGTAAAATAAGTAATTAAAGTAATAAACAAATCTTAGCTGATTAGTGAATGTAGAGTGCAACTATTAACGTGTATCGCTTGCAGAACAGCCTCAAGTTAGTCAGCAATTGGATGGAGAACTAATAATTACGCCTCGAATTGGTTTCCCTGGATGGCAAACATGTTGGTGAGTAAAACCAAAAGCCTTCAGCCTATCAACAGAGCTAGGAAGAAATCTAGGATTTAGAAACCCGAAGTTAATCACTTACAGAAACCTTACCCAAATCATTTCAATGAGCTCAAGAAACATTATTCAGAATTTTGTATAATGGGCAGCAAAAAATATCGTGGAAATCGCAATTGAGCATCAAGCAAGACGGGAGCAGTTGTTTGACCAATTACACCACTCAGACAAGTCAAGTTAGTTTTTTAATAAGCTTTAACATAGCTCCATTTTGTCCAGGTCCTGGCCTTCCAAAGGAAACTGTTTCCTGGTATTGTTGAATGACCTTTTGAACTGCATAATGGTGGATTCCCAGACTATGAGAAACATAATTTTTCATCTTCAACCACGCAACAGTCTTGCTGCCTGTGCTCATCTACAGTTCATTTCTTGGAAAAACACTTCGTCAATTTAATGTAATACACATTTTTCAAACAGGAAAATAAGCATTACACAAAACATGTATTTAAAATGAACTTTTAGATAATTGCCATAAAATTACTATATGTAAATTGTTTGTCGATTTCGTGTAAATTTGTGCTTGTTTCGGGCCTATTAGATACTGGAACTAATTACTAACCCATTAAACACATTTTGATGAGCTTAAAGGGTTGGTTCAATTTTTTTGCTCGCTAGTATAGAACACGAATAAGATTCTTCTTCTGTATGCATTCTCATATGTCTAACTAAATCACGCTTTGCTGCTGCAGTATATATGCAAATTGAACAAGAATAAGGTTTTTCTCCTGTATGCGTCTTCATATGTGCAATTAAATTACCTTTTTGTGCCGATTTATACTCGCAAAGTGAACAAGAGTAAGGTTTTTCTCCTGTATGCGTCCTCATATGATACACTAAAGTACCTTTTCCTGTTGCTTTGTATTCGCACATGGAACAAGAATAAGGTTTTTCTCCTGTATGCGTCCTCATATGGTTCACTAAAGTGCCTTTTTCAGTTGCTTTATACTCGCAAATAGAACAAGAATAAGGCTTTTCTCCTGTATGCGTTCTCATATGGTTCATTAAAGTACTTTTTCCTGTTGCTTTATACTCACAAATAGAACAAGAATATGGCTTTTCACCTGTATGCGTTCTCATATGGTACACTAAATTACTTCTCTGAGATGTTTTATACACACAAATAGAACATGAATAAGATTTTTCTTCTGTATGCATCTTCATATGTTTAACTACATTACTTTTTTGTGCTGCTTTATACTTGCACATCGTACATGAATAAGGTTTCTCTCCCGTATGTGTATTCATATGTTTAACTAAACTACTTCTTACACCTGCTTTATACTCACAAATAGCACATGAATAAGGCTTCTCTCCTGTATGCTTCTTCATATGTTTAACTAAATTACTTCTCAGGGCTGCTTTATATTCGCAAATAGAACAAGAATAAGGTTTTTCTCGTGTATGCGTCTTCATGTGGTCCACTAAACTACTTTTTCGTGTTGATTTATATTCGCAAATACAGCACAAATAAGGTTTTCCACTTGTGTGGGTGTTCAAATGCTTAACTAACTTACATTTCCCTGCAGTTTTACATTCACAAATGGAACTTGTGTAAAATTGATCCGTATGGGCCATCATATGTTCCAAGAAATTATCCTTATCTACTGCTTCATATTTACAGAAGTTGCAAAGTAACTGTTCTTCTACGGGGTTTCCACTTGTGGCAAATGTAACTGGCAAATCATCTTTTATATCAACCTCTTCTTTTTTAATCAATTTGCGATAAGCTTTGTTGTCGATGATATCTCCCTTGGTCGGTGGCTGAACAGGTAAATATGCAACTACTTTACTTTCATTGACTTTTGATAGTGGTTCATGTAACATGCTGGTCATTGCATTGGGCATTTTATGATCAATTAATTCATGTTTTACCTCCATTATTATATATAAGTAACAACAATGAAGAATTTGGATTTATTAAATGCAATATCTGAAAATAAAATGCAAAAGGACATTCGCTTAGACTAAATAGCACAGGTTATTACCTGTATGTATGTGGTTTGTGTTAAATCGGCTGTATTTATTTTAATAATTGTAAACTTCGACCATAGGGAGACTACCTAATATTTTTTGGTGGATTTTTGGTTAGTATAGTACTAGTAGAGCGATTTGAACTACCGTATGTAGAGCTAGCAACATAGGAGGGTTGTTCCACCACCGAGATAGTAAACTGCCGGTTTTAGGAATTCTATCTACAATTACAGTATATTTCATATCTCCCCTACACACCCCCGTATCGTTCTTATCCATTTTCTGCCAGATTTAATTATATTTCAATGATACTAGGGGTTATTATTGCAAAATAGTTTTATTGCAAAATAGTTTTATTGCAAATCAGTAGTGTACTGCCTTCAAAAATAAATGTAGACAATTGAAAAATTGTAGTAGGGCTAGTTTTATTGAAAATAGTAGTTTATTTATCTAGAACGAAAAGTGGCATTTTAAAGACGAGAAAGTTGTTAACGTCCGAGGCGTCAGCCGAGGACGGAATTACTTGCGAGGACCTTTAAAAACACTTTTCGTTTGTGGTGAATACAACGGTTTATTTCATACTGCAAGTTTAATGAATTTTAAATAAAAAGTTGTAAATCATTTCAAATTTCATGTCAACAACTGACGTATAATTTTAAAGTACTTGAACTTTAAAATTTTACTTTAAAGTACTGGGACTTTAATGTACCATTTTTTGTACAATAAATAAGTTTTAAAGTACTTGAACTTTAAAATGTTACTTTAAAGTACTAGGATTTTAATGTTTCATTTTCTGTACCAAAAATAATCCGAAAAATGTCATTTTTGACATCAGTATGAAATAAAGACTATTATAGAAGTTGCTCAGGATTACAGTTTAATTGTCTTGTTAATTTGTATTATTTTAGTTTTGGCAATTTCTTTAACAAAATAGGTTGCTTCTAAAGGGCAGTACAGTTACGGCAAAAAAAATAGTGCATTAGCAGTTATTCTTGCTTTATCAACAATATTAACTTATGACAGTTTAAAGCAAAACTGTATCGTTGACAAATTAATATTTCTAGAATTACGACTATGTTTTTCTCAGTAAATTTAAAAGAACAACAATAACAACTAAATTAAAGCAACATTTGTTATAAGAGTAGTCCCACTTTTTTTGGCTGTAACTGTATAATTGACTAACAGCGTTACAACTTTCCTCAATATTACTGGCTCTAGGAGCGGTAGTTCCAAATGGTAGCCATAAGCAACAGGGTTACTAAAATATGAGTAATGTCTATGCAGAGACGAGCGTCGTTAGGCAGAAATCTCAACAGCGGTGTATTGTGGGTGCTCCTCCCTCTTAGGCGTAATCAATAAGAACTGTTACGAAAGCGCGTGCAGTAGAAGTTTGCCTGTTGTACTACGCCCGCCGTCTGAACCAATCATCAGTGTGCGTGCCTTTGGTCCCTTATCTCGGTTATCGCTGCAAAGTCTCGCCGGATAAATTTTATTTCCATTGTACTGCGGTGTAACATTTTTTTTTTATCTTCAGGTGTAATCGTCGAAAATGTGTGCTGTTCGCGCATGCTCAGTAACAGCGAAGTAAAGTGCAAGATTATTGACGAATCAATAAGAACAACCCATAGGAACTACTGAAATCAGAGTTGTCACATTTAAAAATATCTGTAACCGAAGAGAGTTGAATTATTTTCGTGTCTCTGTCACTGATAGTTGAATAATGAGGTTTTAACAATGGTGTTTAGCATAAGCTGAAAGAATAGGGACACATTGCTACATAGAAAATTCTTATTATCAAGTTACACGAGTCGTGCTGACTCCATTTTCAAGACAAATGTATGCTGGTGCTGGTTATCGTCTGCGATTTTATAAATGGTTAATAAAGAATCGCTTGCGTTGTAGAATTGTATTTAAAATATCGACGACTTTGTAGCCATATACCACTTGTATTTTGGCCATTCATCAACAAAATTTACTGGTTCCGGTCGGCAGTTAATTGGCCTTCAAAAAAAATTAGGCCTACTATTCGCCTACCCAAAATACCATCTAGCAGTTAAACCCAAATCTCTCTTGAAAATTACCTTGGCGAAGCAATCTCGAATTTTCACGTGGTTCTAAGGTTGAACATTCCATTATTCGTAAAACGTGTTTCATCGGAGTAGATAATTTTCTAAAGAAAATTATTATCATTGTTTTTGATTCTGTAATAACCAATTGTAAAAATCAAGGCGTCTCGCATTATCATTGAAATAAAGGTGCTGGTGTAGTTGATATTTAAATGAATGAAATCCACGTTTCCTTAAATTTCTCCAAACAGACTGATGACTAATTCCTGAAACACTAGCAATTTCTCTTGTTGATGAAGTAGGATTCAACTCTGTGTACGCCAAAATATCCGTTTCTGCTTCTTCAGAAATATGGAAATGCTCTTTTGGATTATTATTGTCTGGTTCAGTACGAAATTGCCTCTCAAGTCTGTTAAAGTAGTTTGCAGCAGGATGATGACGACAGGATACCTTTCCGCATGCAAAGCGCAAGCTGCCAGTGCATATCCTCTGCACTCCCCCAATTATCAATAACATATCTACCTTTTCAGTACGAGTATAATAGTACCACCAATGGTTTTACTTGCTTAATATACTATAAGTTGTCCACCACCGCAATGATAGACAAACAAACAAATATGTAAACCATATATTTTTACTGCTATATTGCTAGCGCCTGTCGCCAGCGTAGCCGAGCTGTTAGGGCGTCAGGCTGCGGTGCCACGGTACGTTGTTCAATCCCGACGTCTGGCAACTGGTGGGTGGCCCCACCCAGGCGCTTTAAAAACTGAGTACCAAAACTACAGTTGTGGAAGTAGGAAAAGTAAGGCAGTCGTCGAAAGCGTGATGCTAACCACATCACCCAGTACGCCGGTAACGGTGTGCCACATGACTGGGTTTCGGAAAAGAGATATTTCGGCGACCCTGACTCGCCGAGTCTCAGGCCATATTCCTGCGTGTGGAATGAAGCGCTCTGAACTTATTTGCTAGCGCCTATAAGTGGAGAGGTCACAGCGTAAGTGAGGACAGACAGCCAACTTTTTTACACACTTGGTGAGCTGTGCGCAAGCGTCGTCCAGCGAGGCGGGGAAGTGAGCCTCATGGTCAAGTTTAAAATTCGCTTCTAAAAGGTGCGGCCGCAGTGCAAGTTGTTTACCTGAAGGGTAGTGGGTGGCGACTTGCCAAGCAACCCATCGAGTAACCCGCGAGGTACCTTTCCGTCAGATGTGGCCGGATTGGCGCCTGCCGCATTGCTCCCTCCAACCTACCCAACTAGCCTAGTGAGTCGCCACGCGAGTAGCAAGCGAATCAGTTGTGTTCGATAATTGCAGCTAGCCACCACCCGTCCCAATCATGGAAGAAATGCTAATCTCGACTGTTTAGAAGTAGAAAGCGATATAAAACCCGGCAGACGAATTGAAGAAGAATTTGCTATAATACTTACCATTATTTGACAGATTAAAAACTGAGAGATTTAAATCAACTAGATATTCCGGGTTATGAAGCGCCCTATAATCAGAAACAAGATCTTGAGTCTGTGAGAGCGATATTGTTAATTACTGTAAATATCTGAATGCCCTTGGCATTAAGGCCGCTTTACATTTAAGCAAGACCAGTGCAATGCAAGATGAAGAATTGCATGTAAAAATTAATATTGCTTGTCACTTTACATTTATGCAAGTCAGGTGCAACACATAACGTTTGTAAACAAGACTACCAACTACCAATTCATAAAAGTGCATATAAAATTGGCAACAATTACAATAAAATTGAAGTAATACGTTCGTGGTCATTTTAATTTTATATTAACAGTGGTTTTAGCACGTGTTTTAAGTTGTTTATCAAATTCCATAAGTGAAAGGTTAAGTTCACTGCTACTTTCAATTTGAATGGTTGTTAACAAACTTTTTTACTAAAAAAAATACTAGAATTGCATGCGACTTGCAACAAAATTAAAACCGGCTCTAATTGTTTCGTCTTGCATCAGCTGATTGTAAAAATTGCCTTGTATTGACGCATGCGCTCACTATCATTTCGTCTTGCCTTGCATTGCATTGCGAAAGAATTGCTTAATGTAAAGTGGCCTTTAGTCGGTTTAGAGTCGAATTCAGCTAGACACCCAAAATTTAATCTGTAATAATATTATCGTAGTCATACGTTTAGGACGGTACTGGCACTATATAACATATAATACCTTAGTGATAAGTATTATTGTAATGATAATGTAAAAATGTAAATAAAAGCATAAGGCACTTTAAGAAGAAGAAGGTCATCCGTACTACCGACAACCTTCTGGTAATGCAAATTGCCAATTTGACAGTCAATCTGTAATTTCTTTCTTTACAATATTTATTTACATTGAACATCATACTTTAATTAATTAAATTATATATAAATACTTTTGTCAGTTTCTAAGCCACTTTTATGTTGTGATATTCTACTTGTGTTATTTACGCTAATTATTTATGAATTAATTACATCTGATTTGCGTGTTTGTTTGTTTACTTTGTATTGTTGTGTATGTACTACCCTTGCCGTTACCTCTATTGTTTTTCAGGATTGGTTAATAGCAACTACCGTCATGTACCTTTTTGATTAGCAAAGTTGCCGGGTTATCTGCTACTTGGTGCCCCATATTTTTTTATTATTTACAGCTTAACATTAGAGTCTTTTGTGTGGCCCATGACCAGCTCCGACTGAGAACTCGGTTGCCTTTGCTTTTCTCCTTTTACAGTCTTAGCAATGGTAACAACCTACGTTGCTACATAGATTATTCCATCGGGCAGTGCGGGCGGAGTATATTCACCCTCTATTCACTAGCCTCTAGCCTCCAAGCTACCCATTACCCATATGCAGTTCGGCCTTAGGTTAGCTAAAGGCGAAGTTCGAATTTCAAGCCTGCGCACGAGACGCGTAGTACTCAGAGTAAGACTACTCGTATGTCGGCGCCGTAATGTTTTCGCCCGTTCCCGGACCCTACTAGCAATATAGAAGTAATAAATATATGATGTAAACAAACATTTATTTGTTTTAAGTCGTGACGTTTCATAGCAACTTGTTTTCGTTTTCATTATTAATTAAACAAAAGACTGTCGATTCAAACTTGGGCATGTTGTAAGTCTATTAGATTCAGAATTTAAGAGTAAATAAAAAATGTAAAAATATACAGGGTGTTCCATTTGAAATAGAAGGTTAAGGTGATTTCCGGTTAAACCGGAAATGGTATTTGAATGACATTTATAAATATTTATGTATTTACTTTACATAAGCAAGAAGCAGCGTGGCCGCAGTTGGGTAAGCGCCAGGCTTGCATTAAACAAGTCCTCGGTTCGAATCCCGCGGGGGTCGGAATTTTTTCGAAGCCATGGTGATTGTAATCGGGCTCGGTGAGACCATTCACAGTTGGGCACCAAAATTAACTGTGCCCTGCTCAGAACCACAGACCTAAGAGATAGAGTAACAAGATCAACACATCACCAAGACACACACCTCACACAATGGTTGCTGAACAAGCATCAAAGGCGCGGCTCCAACTCTGTAGTCTCTATACCGCAAGGTAAATGAGGTTACAGCTAATACATACATACAGACTTTACATAAGCAGTTTTCCATATTTCACGTAAACAGTAGCATAACCGTAAAATATATTTGCGATCTACCAGAATCCAGTTACACACGGTATATATACGTATATACGATCCCAGTCACATATGAATTGGACCAAAGAAATATGTAATGAAATTATGTGTTTATGATTTAAAATATATTAAATGAATACAACTTCGTAAGAGACAACTAAGTGCATTGATACACTGTGGTGTTTACAATAAATCAACCGCACTTCACATCTACTCCAATTACAATTTATTCAACAACAACAAAAATAAAATTATGTTTATTAAAACTTAATATTGCAGAACACACAACCCATTTTTAAGCGTCTCATACAATTAACTTTTGAAATTGATCCTGAGGAAGCTCAGTGATCTTGTTTAATAAGTGCCAGAGGTATGGTCGAATAGATACTCGTATGCAACGACAATGTTTTTTTCAGTTTTTTATTATTATTGTAATTGGAATACATACGAGGAGCGTTCAAATTTAAATTATTCGACATAATAATTTTCATTGCTTGCTTGACGCCACCTTGGGACTCAGGGCGACGCAAGTAAGCCAGTAGTAGGGTTTTCAAATTTTTATAAGTGACTTTTTTTGATGTGGATTTTTTTTTGTTGATAGTTAACCTCAAAATTAACTCGACACACAAAATGGATCACTCTTGTACAAATTGCATTAAATGAATTATTTCGCACCCAATTTGGGTGCAGAACGCTAGTAATTTAATATTTATTCAAAAACAAACACAAGGAGTCTAATGTATATCATGTCATTATTCTACTCAGTCTTACTCTCTTTTAATAAACTGGTGCCATCTTTCCGGAAGTTTCCGTATTCCACGAGAAAAAATTCTTCTGGATGCTATCGCACCCATTTCGGAACAATTTCGATGACTTCTTCATTACAATGAGGTATTTTTCTCCTAGAAACTCTTTTAAGGGTCCAAACAAATAAGAAACTAATACAGCAAGGTCCAAAATGTATGGTAAATAGGATAATGTATAATTTTTTGGCGAAAATTTGTGATAGCAGCATGGCTAATAAAATCGTACTTGTTTGTACCAGTATGGCTACCCACATAACCATCCAAGCGGTATGGTAATTATATTTTTGGATAATTGTTGTGTAAATGAAGTAGTAAACAAAACTTGAAGCTTGCCGCTATTATTTTTTTTGCAATGAAAAAAATACCAGTTTGACCTAGTATGGTGGCCCCGTATACCCTTCCTATCAGTATGGCACATAATTTTCGTCTGGGTTTAGGGACATTGTCTATCGATTACAACAAAAGTTAACCTTGCCGCTTTAAAAAAATATATTTATTTTTATTTATGTCCTACCAGTACATTAATTGAAATTAATGACTCTATTTTAAGGTATCTTAGATACAAAATAACGCTCCAGGGCAATTATTTTCTTCATAAGAACACTAGGTTTATTATGAAAAATTAACAGTATTTGTTTCCATGGATACAACTAATATGCACCACTGTCACAATGAAAATTAATGACAGCTCAGCTAATGTCACAAATCTAACTTAGATCAGCTAACTAGATCAATCTTAAATACTATATCATAGTAATTATATGAATTGAATATGAATATGAATTAGGTAAGAAAATTGGTAGGACATAAAACCTTGAGGGCACCACGGGCATTATGAGCTAAGAGCCCGCGATTGTTGTACACACCTTGGCCAAGCCCTCGGTTAGTACACTAACAATCTTGGGCTCTTATTTTACTCATAATGCCCTTGGTACCTTAATAACTATAACAATTTTCCAAAGCCGCCGTTAATATTTGTAACCGCAGCTCGGCTGCGTTTTTGACATCTACTTGGGCAATATAAAAAGCTTTACTACCTACCGAGCTTGCCGCTATGACTAGTAATTTAGGTGTTTTGGGCTCTCGGTCTATTATGCAAAGTAGTGCTTCAGAACGGATTTTTCGAAGTTCCACCCCTAGGGGATGAAAGTAAGTACACTGTGTTTTCACGAATTCCTCAATATCTCTTAGACCCGAGAAGACATCGACTTGATGTTTGCTCTCAAAGGTTTCCAATAGAAATGTCTACAAATTTATTTAAGGGTGTTGCCCTAATCAACTCCTAAAGGTGCGAATTTGCATTTATGCTGAATTATAGAACCAATTATATCACCTGTGTTTGTTGAGTTAGATTATTTTTGGCATTTAGACGTCTTTTAAAATCTTTAGAAATAGGTTTAAGGGTTTTTTGGACATAACTCAAAAACTTAAGCGGATAAGTACCAATTTAAAAAAAAATATTATTGAGCATTAGAATCTGCAACATTGCCTTAATTTAACCGAACCTGTTTCTGTTGCCGTTTTCGAAATCCCAATGGTAAGCATCGAAATTGAATAACCCTGCATATAAAATTGAATGTATGTTTGTATGTCCAAAAATCCTGGTCACTTCCAGACGACGTAGATACCTACTTGATATTTTGTATAATTATAGGCTTTAGGGGCCCAATAGAAGAAAATATTGTAAAAATGTAACCCTTAACCCCGCCTAGGGGTGAAAAATTTTAGTATTCATATAGAAACTTGCCTCAGTTATTAGTTTTAAGATTCAAATAAAGAACGAAATCGGAAAATCACAAAATCATCCCCCAACCCAACCCCTTAAGGAATAAAAGTTGAAGTAAGGGAGTAAGATTACGTTTATTACAGTTGATAAGTTTTGAGATTTTAATCCAGGAAAACAAATGAACTCGAAATTTTTAAAATCATCCCCCGACACCTTGGGATACAAAATTCACTTACGTCACATAGGGAAAATACCTCAGTTTATTAAAAAAAAACATATCCAGTCCGAATAACTGGATTCTCTGCAAGTTGATAATAAACTTTGAGTTGAAGCCCATATTACTCGATACCGTAAAATCGGGTGACTTTGCACGTTTTTGGCGTATTTTTCTCAATATCTTTTTTATTTTTGCATCAATGTTTGTGAGCTTCAAGTATGTTATATTTTTGCATATATGGAATGCATACACGTAATCAAAGTCTTACAAAATTAATCGCAAATATATTTTTTCAATTTTTTAAATCGTGTGCAAAGTCACCCGGCGATAGTGTGACTTTGAAAACGCATAAGATTTGACGATTTCTGCATTTTAAACTCTTCCCAGGGTGACTTTGCACCTGTAAAAATGTTTTTAAAAAGTTTTGATTTTTTTTAAAATTTTTCAGAATTTCTGCCGTTTTTCTCAGAAAAACATCACGTTTTTTAGCAAATAAACTTTATTTTATGAAAATAAAAAAATAAATTAACATTCTCGTATAAAACAAACTTAACACATACATTTTGAATATCTGTATAGTTTTCCCTTCCTCATTTAAATAAGATTTTATTATTTTAAGTTTGAAAATGTTGACTGGTGCCCCAAACTCTGCAGTTGCTATCAAAACATTCACAAAGTGTTGGTCCTCAACCTCTGTTAATACTATTTGACCACCTGGTGCACCAGGATGTTTTCCACTTCTTTTATAATATAATATTGCTAATGGAATTTTGTAATTGTAAGTAGTAGATGCATCCCGGAAGGTCATCCCTTGACGAACTGTCCGGAGCGCAGTCAACACATACTCCTCAGTGTAGTTCTGGTAATGTCGCGCTCCAATTTTTTTTTCTATTTTTTAGGCATTTTTCTGCAATAAAAAGCAAAAAAAAAACAATAAAAATATTGATTTACTATAATAAAAACATATAAAACTGACTATGCAAAGTCACCCCACAAAAAAACAGAAAGTGCGTCATTTTATAAATAAATTGCAAAACTCCATGAAACGTTGTAAATTAATTCTGATTTATTTTTTTACTGATGCCGAAATATATAAGCACTCCATATCCAAGTCCCTGATTGTGCAAGACATTTGTATAATTCTCCAGATCCCTTAACATTTCACTTATTAAATTTTACGAAAAAACACTTCGGTACTTACTCGCAGAGTTCTTATCGCCAAACGTCCACAACGACTCCACACTACGTCTGGGTACGCACTGAACCTGTTGGAAGACACAGCTGCACCCACAGGTGTCCAGCAATACTACCAACCCCAAAAAAATATGAGGAATATAAATAACTCTTTTTTTGCAAACTCACCCGCCATTGCAAAATCACCCGATTTTACGGTACTGCTTGTGGTATCAACTTGCAATCCTAATCCTCTCTAATGAGTGCGCTAAAGAAAGTTGGTTAAATACCTTCAACTGTGTTAGTTAGAAAGTTCACATTCCAAATACTGCCTTTCGTACTTTATTTGTGCAGTTTTTGCCATCGTTCTACGTTACATAACAAGTCAAATTTGTAGTAAGTATTTAATATCATAATATATGACGCAATTTACTTTCCGAGTGTCTCTCAATATTAATTTGAAATTGTTGTTATGGGTAAAAGTTAAAATATTTAAAAAAAGAAATTACACCAATATGTTGAAAACACTGCAAAGAAAGCGAATTATTACTACAAAAATAATTTTTTTATATTCTAATATAATGTTCGGCGATTGGCCAATTGAAATGATTATTTCCATTAAAATTACAGTAATATTGAAAAATACGTATTGAGTTATTTTTTTATAATTTTTTTTTTGCTAAATAAAAGCATTTATTTGCCCAATACCAACTCAAATTTAGCGTCTTTTATCTGTATAATTTAAGAAACCGGTTATGGATTTGTAACAGAACTACCAACCTCTACGTTAAGCAGGTAAAAGCTGTGTTTGGCAACCGCTTAAGCTCTTCATTAAAGCGGGTTGTCTATGCACACATTTGCAAGAAGCAGACTGGCAAATACATTTGTCCGTGATAGTACATAAGTACTTACGGTTTTAACATTTTTAAAATAATATGTATTGTGCGGATATGAATTCAGCTTGTCTTTCATATGAATGATCTGACTTTGACAATTGAGATCTGTAATATAATTATGAAGTAAGCTTTCATTTAACTGCTGAATTGTGTGACAAATGTCAAGTGACGTTTGCCAAACAATTCAGCAGGTCGTGCATTTAGCATAAAGATTTTTTCAGATATTATGATTTTCTTGGTATCGCATGAACCTACCTGATTTACAGGATTGTTCTATTACCAGAGCTAGTAAAAAGAAATAAAAACTCAGATAAAAATAAATTTCAATAAGAGCATATGTTTTATTTGAACTATTTTTAATTAAATAAACAAGAATAACATAGCAGTACAGTAGCTATTACATAAATATTGGTGCGCAAAGTAAAGCCATAATAATAACTATATCAATATATAACTCATATTGCAGTGTATTCAGTAACTGTATCAGTGTACTTATATTGTTTTTATTTTATACTAATTTACTGCCCTCTGCATATTTGCATTTTCTATGCTAAAACTAATATTGAGGATTGTAATTTTGATTGGCCCATGATTTTTTGAAGAGGTTTTTTCCTACAATTCATGGCTTATTTTATTTAGGCTCCGGTACCTACTTTACTCACTTTTCAGAAATTAATCTGTAGAGTTACTGGCGTCTAAGACTTTCCAGTGAGTTCATAGAGGATAAACTGCTATAAGTTATAAACCTTTTACCGATGGCAAGCTTGGCAATGCATTACCACATTAAAAATTTACATTAAAAGTTAAGGCATTTTATTATTGATAGGGAATATTACATAATCATTTACAATCAAAACAAAGTTGAGTTTTACACTAATTTTTATATAACAGAAATAGGAGCTTATTTAAATAGAGAGATATAAAGTACAATATTTTGAGTTATCACCGTTATAAGACACCAGGTTTGTTGCATAAGCTGTAAGTAAAATACAATGGTTTACAATGTTTACAGAAAAACTTCATTTTTTTTATCAATGCAACAAAAAACTTAATACATTATAAGTTAATAAAATAAAATGTATACTTTATGACACAAGTAATAACCAAAAAAGCATTAATTACAGAACACCAAAAAGAAGTTTTTGAGATTACATAACAACTCCATGCTCTGGCACCATTGTTGAGTTTTGTTATTGCTGCTCAATTTTTTTGACCATTTTTGGAAATTTTACAATGAAGTTCAATTGCATAACTCGTATCTTTTCAATGTTGTATTGCGATCGAAAATTTAACAGCATAATGTGCCTCTGCTTTTAGTAATAGCGGAGGTTCTCGTTTAATCCCATCGAGGATGGGACAACCTACACATATAATTTTATTTGGTAAAAGAATATTAATGCTGAAGTGATTTTTGGATTTTATATAAAGAATGAGAAATCAGTGGACCTGAAATTAAATTAAATCTCTTGGTCCCTGAGCTACTGTTGCAAAATGAAAATTTTAACATTTCAATTAGATGTTACAGATCATCTGATTTTCAAAATATCAAAAAATGAAGTAGACACTGTTAATTTACCTTTTTATGTAGATTACGATAATCTAATCAGCACTGACGCACGATAGGTATTTTTGAGTTACAACGAAAAGCTTTGTTTTTTAAATGAAAGTTGTAGTTGGCTATGGCACGATCCATAAACCTATTTTTTAAACTTCAAATATATTTCCATTGTCCTAATTAACTTTAGTAATATAATAGTTGACAGAATATGTGCAGTATTTTCATGTAGCTTTAATATTAACGGCAATTCACATTTAATCTCATTGTCCCACTAACTTCTTTATATTTACAAATAAAACACAAAGTTGTCTATTATGTTTAAACGGCAGGGTGCTATGCTCTGTTTTTCCAAGAATTTGTCTTATGGTGCATATTGCCACCTCAAGTTATCTATACACAACAAGATCTTCATATCCACAGGAGACAGGCTTCAAGCCTCCCGTCTGAAATAGCATATAATAGCGAATACTATACTAATGTACAGCAGGACATTTGGGCGCCAGCCTTTTGGGCGCCGCCGATTGGGCGCTGGACATTTGGGCGCCGAAATTTAGAAATATTAAAAATAGTCCACGATTCTTCTGTTATTTATCGTAAATATGATTTTTTGCAAGCAATTTCAAATGACATTGTTCACGGTGTAATAGATTTGATATAGATGTATCTATTTAAGTAAATTTACAATTACTCCACAAAATGTAACACAATCAACTTACGGCTTAGGTAAAAATGAAAACTTCTGCATTTATAATCTTAAACCATTCCAGAAAATTAAAACAAATATCATCGCCATAGAAATTATTTATTATATAACAAGTAAAATCAGGTTACAGTTAGTTACTTAAGTAGTATACATATAGTCACATAATAAAAAGTAGAACTACAATATAATCTACCACAATTACAAGAAGACATTATGTGAAATTATTAAAAATAATTAAGCTACATTATTAGAAGTTTCAAACTATTTAAAAATGTATACTACTGGCGCCCAAACGTGTGGCGGTCAAAAGTATGGCGCCCAAACAGCGGCGCCCAAATGTCGCGTACCGAGTGTACATATCTATTATAGGTCTATTTATATATTAAGCACACACACAACAATAGCTACTTACTAATGGAACAGTTAATGTCCTAGGTAGGATTGCACAAGATTTCACTAGCTCACTGAGAAAGGTAGCAATGTAAATTACGAGTCTTTGCAAAATTTCTTATAGCGAGTAACGGATTTCAAAACCAGACATTGCAAGTTTCTAATTTTTTAGTAAACCAATGATATGTGTCTAACGTAATTAATATCTAAAATATTTAGATACATTCTAAAGAAGACAGTAAAACTCAAGACAAATTCTTGACCAAACGATGCTCACAAATTCTTTTAAGATATTTGGTTAGCATGTGCCTTTATATGTTTAACTAACTTAGGTTTTTCTACTGCTTGGTAACTACTAACTGAATATGCATCAGCCTTTTCTCCTGTATGCATTCTCATATGTATAGTTAAACTACGTTTCGCTGCTGCTTTATACTCACAAATAGAACATGCAAAAGGTTTTTCTCCTGTATGAGTTCTTATATGTGAAACTAAGTTATACTTCTGTGTAGCTCTATAGTTGCAAAAACAACATGAAAACGGTCTTTCACCTGTATGCTTCTTCAAATGATTAACTAAACTTCTTTTCTGTGCTGCTTTATACTCGCAAAACGAACATAAATAAGGTTTTTCTTCTGTATGTGTCATCATATGTCTAACCAAGTTACTCTTATCTGCTACTTTATACTGACAAATAGTACATGAAAAAGGTTTTTCACCTGTATGTTTTGTCCAATGCTTAACTAAACTACTTTTCTGTGTTGCTTTATATTCGCAAATAGAACATGAATAAGGTTTTTCTCCTGAATGTGTCCTCATATGTTTAGCTAAATTAGTCTTATCTGCTGCTTTATACTGGCAAATAGAACAAGAATAAGGTTTCTCTCCAGTATGCAACTTGATGTGATTCACTAAATAACGATTATGTGCTGCTTTATAGTCACAAACAGAACATGAATATGGTTTTTCACCTGAATGCGTTCTCATATGTTTAACTAAGTGATCCTTCTTTGCTGTTTTATATTCGCAAGTAGAACATGTATATGGTTTTTCTCCTGTATGCGTCTTGATATGACTCACTAAATACCGTCTATGTGCTGTCTTATACTCGCAAATAGAACATGTATATGGTTTTTCATCTGAATGTGCCCTCATATGTTTAACTAAAGTATGTTTCGAATCAGTCTTCATATTTTCTGACAAATTAATTTTATTTTCTGCTTCATATTCATAAACCTTAGAAACAAACAGTTCCTCTGAGAAGCTTCCACTTGCTGCACACGAAACAAGCAATTCATCTTTTATATAAACTTCTTCGAGTTTAATATTCAATCCGTAATCAGCCGTGCCGTCAATAATGGCCTCAACGTTCTCCTGCTTTACATGTAAGTCTCCGACTACTTTATTTTCCTCCAGTTTCTCCAGGGGTCGGTGTAAAATGCTAGACATTGCACTACATAAATTACCATCAACAAATTCATGTTTCACCTCCATTGTTGCAATAAATATGATCAATCCATGTTTATTAACTGCAATATCTGAAAATAAAACCAAGCAAACTTTAATTAGGTCGTTTGTTTATAAAATATTTACAAATTTCCTTATTACTAAATTCAAACTTTTTCCTTACATAGAATAATACGAAATTGAAGGAACCTACACAGAAAACGGTCTAGTAACAAACGTTATGTTAAATATCCACACAAATCAAGAAACCACCATTATTGTTTATTGTTGGCCAAAATCGATTAGTTTAAATGGAATTCAAGAGAACTACTGTAATATATAGGGTGTCACACAACTGAATATATAATTTTAATGTTCTTGGAATTATTTTAAGTGGAAACAGTTTTACACACGCATACTATAAACTTTTGTCTTAAGGAGATCTGAACCGTTGAAGTTCCTCAGTCGATGGGTTCTTCGTCAGTTGTCTTAATTAAATCTTGAGTTAGTTATCGTTTTCGTTTGTCACCGGGAAATTTTCTTAAGTTTCCATGAAATGTTGTGTAGGTATGTACGTTTTTATCTTTATATACAGGGTGTTAATTAAGTACGTAGACACACTTTAAGGGGCGATTCCTTGATCAATTCTAAGATAAAAAGTTCATACAAACATGGGACCTAAATGGCTTCGTTTTCAAAATACGGGGTGTTAAAGTTTAAACAATAAATTTTTTTTCAAAAATCTGGTAAATGCCTTAAGGTATTCTAATGAAATTTGGTGTATGATAGTATTTCATAAAGTGGCATTGTTTGGTCAAAATAAATTTAATTTATTTCCACCAGTGGCGTGCATCGAGGCTACCTCAGTTACCTTATTTTAGAAAAATCTGGTACGCCACTGTTTTTTTGTCAATACGACAAGTTTTTTAGTTTCATCCATTGAAACTATGCAAAAGATGTATCTTTTATTTTAAACCTTTTTCGACAAAAACGGAAAAATCTGTTACAGCAATTTCGTTCTTTGGACTTAATGGGATCTAAACGGCTGCGTTTTCAAAATACAGCTTAAAGAATTTAAAAAAAAATATTTAATAACAAACAATCTTACAATAGCTACAAAACTTTTGGCTAAAAAACAATGGCGTACCAGATTTTTCTAAAATAAGGTAACTGAGGTCACCCGGATTCACGCCACTGGTAGAAATAAATTAAATTTATTTTGACGGAACAATGCCACTTTATGAAATACTAACCTACACCAAGTTTTATTAGAATACCTCTAGGCGTTTTGCAGATTTATGAAAAAAAAAAAATTTGTTTAAACTGTATTTTGAAAACGAAGCCGTTTACGCCCCATGTTTGTATAAACTTTTTATCTTAGAATTGATCAAAGAATCACCCCTTAAAGTTTGTCTAGGTACTTAATTAACACCCTGTATATAATTCTTCTGTACGTGTGTACGGGACTGAACTCCTCCTAAACGGCGGGACCGATTTTGATAAAATGTTTGTGTGTGTTTGAATGGGTCCCTGGATGGTTTAGATTCACAAATGGACCCGGTAGGTGGCGCTGCAATCGGGTTCTAGGAATATTTAAAAAAAATTGTTTACGAATTTCTTTTTTAAAATTTTCAAAGATTTCTCGCATATCATAACATATAACCCCAAAATTTCACCCTCCCCACCACCCCCCAATATTTATTAAAATGAAAACCTTTACCGAAAGGTAAAATGCTGAACTCCGTCTTGGGATAGCTCCTTTATGCTATGTTTTTTTTTGTGTATCTTCACTAATTTATAAATTATTGTAATACAATGGAGCTAATAAAAGACGATTTATTATTATTATTATTATTATATAATTCTTCTGTACGTGTGTATGTGACTGAACTCCTCCTAAACGGCTGGACCGATTTTGATGAAATTTTTTGTGTGTTTGAGTGGGCCCCTGGATGGTTTATATTCACAATTGAACCCGGTAGGTGGCGCTGCAATCGGGTTCTAGAATTTTTTTTTTAAAAATTTGACGATTTTTTAAAAATTTGTTTTAAGATTTCTCGCATATCAGAACATATAACCTCAAAATTTCACCCCCACCACCCCACAATATTTTTTAAAATGAAAAAAATCGAAAATTCGACTATCGAAAACCCGCAAATAGCAGGCAAACCAACGTTCGGGCAGGACAACGTCTGTCGGGTCCGGTACCCCTTAGGGAGTGAAAATGGGCGAATAAGCCTAAAAATCGATATGGGTGTCGTTATTGAGGTTTTTTGGGACGTTGATTGCGAAACAAATTATTTTTGGGCAGAACAGCGTTTGCCGGCCCAGCTAGTGAGGAATAAAATAGCGAGACCGTAATCATCTACAAACAAATCACTTGGCATTTGCTTAGTTAAGGTTTCAATGCACCATAATGTCAAAAACAATACATCAATTGAGCAGAAAAGAACGCTTTTGCTAATTCTTCATCTTTTTGAAAAACATTGCAGTAGCAAATAGCAGAGAAAACAATGAAATTCTCAACAGTATTTTTTAAAGAATACACTGCTAAAAATGGGGAGGAAATTTTTTGGGTAGCAATTTTCGTCGTTATTCTCGAATAATCAATTTGATATTTCCGAATATTCCTTCTCGAAAACCGCCAATCTTAATAAATAGCTACTACCAATTATTAATGATGCTATATGCGGACTCAAAGTTGAAACATCATCCAATCTAGATGAATTTTCCCCCGTTCTCCAAAAAGCTGTGTTTGCCACTTTATCTATTATTTAGGTCATTAATACAGTCTCGTATTTTCCGAATTTCTAGAAAGACATTAATATACAGAGAATGGAAGATATATCTAAAACTATGAGAGTTACATAAAAAACCTTATATAAAAGTTGTAGGTAAGAAGGTGCTGCACATTATTAAAGTATGTTTGATGATGCAGGGTTGCTCATAAAAGTGTGGTGAGTCAAACTTACTTACTTACTCCCCTATCAAGATGTAGTCAAAAATTTGTTTTTTAATGTTTAATCATTTGTCAAAAATTTTTAAAAATGAAAAATTCTACAGAAACCGTACAAAATAGAGTTAGTTGAAGTAAAAAAAAATATTCAACTGGAAAATCACCTATCTCACATCAATACACATTAAAACTGTTAGCCAGAAATCACTGGTACAGTTAATGGAACACTTTGAACTTTCACGTATGTGGTGGCATGCTATCGTGTGTTCCAAAAACAAAACTCATTGGCAGCATGCCATGATCAAATTGAAGTTTGCCGTAATTTGAGGACCCATTGATGCAAATGAACTAAAATATACAAACACTTAACAAAAACAATTTTTATTGACCGTTATGATTATTACACTCGTTGTTGTGTACAAGCCATCTTATTTTCCTTTTTGCTTGATACAATTAAACTTAATGCAGTGTAAACTTTTACCTCTCACAGTGACAGATGTTTTCATAAACAAAATGCAATCTGACATTCACCTACAGACTTAAGTTAAGACATGACTAAATTTTTTTATCTTTCTTTCCAAAGACTACCCTTTTTTTAACACACGATATAAGTTACTCGCCTGCAAGATCACCGTAAAGTTGTAATTAGCACACATTGTTTGCGATTTGCTTGCTTGGGGCATCACCGCCAACTGGTACATATTAGTATCCCACATTACGCTTACTTGTAATTAGCATACCTTACTGTTTGCTTGTTTGCTATTTCTTTGTAATTTGGCATTAGTTAAAATATAACCTCTAATTTGTGACAACAATAGAGTGCGCCGCATTTGTACGTTTTGACCCGTAATATTAAGTTGTTCCTGGAAGCTATACGAGTGCTGATCCTGAAATTATGTAGCATCCTGTATTGTCCGCATTATCGTTAGCTAATATAAACCTTTTTCATGCTTAGTAATATTTTGTGCATGGATAATGCAAGATGTTGAGGTATTGTTTCCTTTTGAAGTCTGTATCAAGTCGTAGCGAGCCGGCTACGCATGGCACATTAGTTAATTTAAGAGCTCTCGCAAGCTTATACATTTATCGGTTGCATAAAAACTCTTAGGCTCCCCCTGGTAATTTTGAATACATTTTATTATTAATACAAAAATAAGAACAGCACGCCGTCGTCATTGTAGCTAGTTGGCCCTCTGTTATCTCCATGTAGCCTAAATGATCGTTTGGTACAATTTGAAGCTATTAAAAGACATTGGGAAACTTTAGTTTGGGGGTCTTGCTTAGTATTTGCTTTTAGTAGCACGATACGAATACTTACTTTTCGCAGATAATTTTTTTTTGTAGAATACCTACTTTAGATATGTCGTTATTGCAGTCTGACTTAGATATATTTGTGTTATTGGTTAAGGTAAGTGGATTAGTTTGTTACATACAATAACCGGCAGGTGTAAAAAAAAATATTAGAATGTAGAATCTTCCATTATGCAGCTGGTAAAATATCAGTTAGCTCATGAAGATAGAACAATAGTCGTGGTGGGCAAAATACAAAGTAGATGACCAATCCTTCGAAGCACAACATTAGTTAATGGGTTCCAAGCTCTGTAATATGAAATAGAAAAGCTCGATAGAGCCACTTCAGGCAGTTAGGCTGCAGGGCACATATACCGTAGTTAAGAACACGATAAGCACAGAGAAAACAAAACCATGTGCCTGTCTAATAATAATGGCTATAGTTAGTGTTAAGTATCTTATATAACTCGACAAAGAAGGTGAGTATATTCGCAGATATTCTAGTTAAGGGTTACGCAGCAACCATATTGACGGTATGGCAATTGCACAAATATTACACAGTATGTGAGACTTCTCAAATAATCGTGTCGAACGTAATCAGCAGTAAGCGGCTTTAGGTTCAATTAGGATGTTATTTCAAACTAACTTACATATTTATATGTTGTTAAACTAAGTAAAATTATCAAGTAGGTATTTAAGCTATTCTATCCGTGAATTTAGAAATATATAGAACTGATGACGATTAAACGTTGATCAATACATTTAGTTCAAGTTATAACGTAACCTCCAAGATGGGCGTCGCCGTCGTCTCCAACACGCACCAAGCCGGGTGCAGATAAGCAAATAAAAACTTCATTAAACGTGGGAAAAACGCAGCCCATCATATGTTCAAAAATACTATGAACAGAAATTTCTTGCGGCGAAGCCTGCTAGATAAAAAGACTATAGGAAAATATTCGTTAAGGACGTTACCGTTAATCGATGATACTAAGCTCGCCCCTTAGCTGGAGGTAGGGCTTATAAGCCGTAAGTGTAACATTCAAATACCCATTCTAGGATGTTTGCCATGTTTTCCACAGCAGCAATCATAAACGTATCGCCAACCCGCGGTACAGAAAACAAACGGAGTCCATTTGCCCTAGCACTTTTGAGATTTGATTTGATGTCCTGGCAAGATAAAAAATAATTGCTGACTAAATTCTGTTGTATAAAATTATCAACATTTTGTTTCGGGCGAGGAATAGTGAAGTTCCGCATATTCATTTTCACCAAATAAACTGTAGCTGCGATTCTCCTACACACGTAGATATGTGTAGTTTAATTGCCTTCGAAAAGGAGAAATTTAAATCAAAGGACGCCAAGTGGTTGCAAATGGGACGTCCCCTGCTGATTCCTTGAGATAACAAACCATTAAATATCTCAAGCGTAGCAAAAAGAAAATGCAACACAAGTAAAATTCAAATTCCAACGACGTTCCAATAATGATAAACGATCTAATATAAATAACAACTTGTAATTACTGGCATTACGAACATCTCGAAATCACTTAAATAATTCACAAATATCACAAACAATGTAAATATCACAGATTATGCACCCCAATGGCTTACCAGAAGTTTAAACATGAGAGGGAAAATCCTCGTTTCCAGTAAGCTATCTATTCACAAATGCAGGAAAGCAATTTATTTATCGCTGCTGAGTAAAATCCCGATAAATGGTTAACTGAAGCAATTTCCTGCAACCGAGGGTCATTATTCAGGTACCTACATGTTCCCGCAAAGTAGTATTACGTTAAAACTATACTGAGACGTTCGAAGCTCTCTAAACTTCGGGAAGTGTGCAACGTTACATGGTTAATCAATCAGCAAACCCGCTAATATAGTAGTTGTTTAAATTTAATGTTTAAATTTCTTCCAGCACCGCCTTTGCTCATCAACTGTACAACGTGCACAGGTGCGAGGTGAATTTCGGTATACGGTGCAACTAAACAAGTCACACCAAACGGTGTACCTGGAGGGATGCTACTGGGGACCGTAAAGCTCCCTAGCCAAAACGAACGTCTGCCCATAGCTCGCCTTATACTTTTCATGGAAAGTTGCGGGGCTGAAATCCCTCTAATACAACAACGTCCCTGGACGTGAAACACAGCCTAACAGGACTCCCATCATAACCTTCAATTGTTCACCATAAACAATTTGACCATTCAAGATTCCTCTCCAAAAAAGGTGAACGAAAAATACAAATTAGGAAGCTACTCCGCGAGAGGACAAAAATGATTACTAGAAGTCTGTCTCCCAACCTTAAAAATTAAAATTTGCAGTGCGCACGTTACACCTGGTTTTTGAAGGTTAAAAATGATATGCTACCATCTGGGATAAATCCCTCTCCCACAACAACAATCCACGTATTCCACGATTCGTCCTTACCACATAATGCGATGATGTAGCCATTTACAGCCCCATAAACCTTCACAAAAAGTCGATATGATTTCTTGCCGGAGAATGCTGTACCAAAAATACTTTCAGAACAAAAGATCGGAAGGACGCGCCGTGCCACTCTCCCTCTCTCCCTCTACGCTGCAATGCCGATTGCGGCCTAACAAATGGCAGACTCTTGTATTTCAAATGATATGTTTAATTTTACTAAAATTTTAAACACGCGGGTTTTACTTTATTGTTTTCGGCGACGTAATGCAAACCACGGAGAGCAGGGGGGCCGAGCAAAACTGCAGGTTATCACTGCAGGTGTGGTAACTGCAGGAACTTCAATATTATAACTTTTCTTAGTGCCATTTTTAATTTAAAGATATAAATTAGAGTAAAATATAAGTCTACGAGACTTAATAATAATTTGTGACTTGGCATATTTTGATAGAATACGAAATTTTCGACTCGTATATTCTACTTCTAAATTACCACGGAACTACATGGGCATATTTGAGGAGCCGGTTAGCTAAACAGTGGAGTCGGCGTGCAGTACTGAGGGCGCCAATGAGTCTTTTTACAACAAATGTGCTCAGATAGAAACGAAGACTCATAATCTCCAAAGCGGCAATCAACGGGCAGATAATTCAAGATAAGAGGGTCATAGTAACAAAATAAGACAATTAGTAACAGTATATAAGGTAATTCCGGGAGAGATGCCCCACCGGTATAGATGCCCCAGTATGCTTAATTTGGTCAAAATTTCGATAGGTGGCGTTAGAAGCAGGTTTTGGTATTATTTACAAGTTGTAGCATCGAGTGCGTGCCATTACTCAACCGTGGCATCTGTACTTTTGCTGATAAACATAAAAGAAGGTAAGGTATATCACTTTTAAGTGGCTATGTAATACAAACGGATGTGATTGAGCAGTTATTTTGCACTGGCATAAGTTTATAACGTAAACACCTTGTGAGACGGTTCTAAATAGTTCTAAATTGAGGTTATGTTTAAAGATACTGATTTCGGCTAGGCTGTTCCAAACTAACAGGTGGGGCATCTATACCCGACAAAAAGGATAGATGCCCTAGGGCGTCTAACCCGTATAAAAGTATAGATGCCCCACACCAAACGTAGCAAAATATGACGCCATGTTCATTTTTATAGTAGTACAATGCCTACAACGTATACCCGGAAGATTACTGCTGCCCCAAGACGGCAATGGACGCAAAAAAATTTGGAAATTGCACTTCGAAGATTGAATGAAGGAGAAATAGGAGTAAATGAAGCTGTACGAATTTACGGGATCCCATCTCGAACTTTGCGGCGAAGAAGGCGTACAGGGGTTGTTGATAAATGTATTCAGTGTGAAATAGCCAAAAAGAGAGTCGATAAAGTGAAAACCAATTTGAATGACAATTAGGGCATCTCTCCCGTTTCGGTGAGGCAACTCACCCGGACCTACCGGGTGAGATGGCCACATGCAGAGTTTCGAGTTTTATTTTTTTTTATTGATTTATGAATAACATTTTTGTTTGATGTCAGAGTTTATGTTAGTTTACTTTATTTTTAAGATGATATGTATTTTTTCAGGTTACAAATAAATCCGTTTGTGTCTATGTTTCAATTTTTACCTTAGGTAGGGCATCTCTCCCGGAATTACCTTATTAAAATAGAATAACAAAGTATCATAGTCAGGGTAGGGTGATACTTACGTGTAATTCCTAAAGTATACTCCAGGTGCATCTAATAAACAAGCTAAATTAATGGTACTAGCCTAGATATCGCAGATCACAAGTATGTACCTACAATTAACGATCAAATGTAAAATTACAAACAGACTTGCATTCAAATCAACAAACATTGTGCATAAAGCATGGGTCACACGATCATTTTTTGCATCAAATTTGCTTGTCATACACCAATGATGACGTATTTCATGACGTCAGCCTCATAGTTGTCAAACATTTCTAAAAAATAGGACGGGCTCTATTTCGGTGCAACTTTTTCACGCGATTCTGCGCAGTACGTGAAAGTGGTATTTCACGGTTCAGGGTTTTTAGGTTAAGAACGCATTTTTACTTCAAAAATAGCCATGTCTTGGACGCGTGAGCAAGTGTCGGCCCTAATAGACGCCTATCAACAAGAGGAGGTCTTGTATTTAGTAAAAGACCCCAGCTATCATAACAAGCTAGCACGGAATGAAGCGCTAACGCGCATTACCCCGCAAATGCAGGGTTTTTGAAATTGTGTTGGTGACGATATTTAAAAGTTTTGTAAACACTCTTTCTCTCTTTCTTTTTTAAAACTACCACCATCTTCACATTTCAATTCTGTGTGTACCATTGATAACACCCCCTGTTCTTGGTCACGTCATTGTAACCACTTGCGGGCCCACACTTTTCGAGATTTTTGCTGTTTCTTATTACACAACGCTAGACCTAAACCTACTAACGACAGGATAATCACTTGCTCTTCCATTTTTAAACAAAAATAAACGTTAACAATTCGTGCCTTTACAGCAAACCATAACCTCATAATAACAGCTGATTCTAATAGTTGCACAACAAGTTTTATGGTGTGACCACCCTGTTTGATAGAGAGAATCAAACATTGTTGTATGACGTCACGTAAAGTGTTTGACAAGCAAATTTGGTGGAAAAAAATGATCGTGTGACCCATGCTTAACAGGGGTAAAGGTGGAAATAAGATTCTAAAAAGTTGAATATCATATAACTTACACAACTTAAGCTCCGGCGAGGCTTGAGGGGCGAACTCACAAATATATTGTAATAGTGCCGCCTAATAAAGTATATAAGTTTTTAAATAAAATAATTAATGGCAAGAAATACTACACTACTACACTTACTTTATCGATTGTATTAGATTCAAGTACGAACCTGCCTGCCAAATTCAGCGCAAATTAAAAAAGTATAATTTATTACCACAAATAAATGGTTTATTTCTCATCCTTATTTTATCTATCCGCAATAAATTCGGACTTAGCACCGTAGAACATGAGACAAACTTGGTTTAGGGTGTAGGGTCATAAAATGAAGAAAAACTTTGTATGACAAATAACTCATTATATGACAAATACTTTCAAATATTTCGGGCAAATGCACAATTTCCATCTGATGTTTAGATAACCTCTAAATTTGACTCAGTAAACACGATGATCTGCTAGTGCAAAAAACAGCGTTAAATTTAATTTTAAAACACCAAAATGGCAAGGATGCATTAGGTAAATATTAATACTGTGACGTAGCAACTGCTAAGCTCGTTTTGTTTCTAGTATGACGTCAAAACCAACGCGCGATCGTTTTTTGTTCTATGCATATCCCGCCAAAACTGAAAAATGCTGCGTCATCCCGTATTTTCAAAGGAGGCTAACTAAATTTCTCGAAGTTGGACGGATGTGGACTACTGGAACCTCGCGCTACACCTCGCAGATAGTCTGACCTTGACGAACCTAGCGAATTATGGGGTTGCAGCAAAAGCTTCCTGCGAAATACTACCTTAATTGGAGGCCTTTCGGACGCTGGATACCCTTTTCAATGACGCCACGGGAATTATGCACTTGGGAATGGCTTGTTGGCTGGAATTTCTACACGTACGGGCTCCTGAAGGTCGTCTCTACATGTAGCAGGCACTATTTTCACTGAACGATGCAGCTTATTTAAGGAAATGAACCCCCGAAGTCACTCGCACTTGGAAGAATCTTACTGCTGGCTAATCTGCTTCATTTGGACCTCTTAATACTTCGCAAACTATACCCACAGATGCCCTGTACACTGGTTAATAACTTTATACACAAATGGTATTAAAAAGGACTGTTTATTTATAATTTTATGTGATAAATTGAGGAGCTCAATCTGGCCCCAACACAAATTTTACAAGCTTGTTTTGTTATTATTAACAAAAGACTGTCATACATCTTAGCAACTAGATTTTCAATTTTTATAAAGGAAATTGGGATTGATATGTTTGACCTTATGGACTACAGTTTTGATGTCATGCCTTTGCCTAACCATTAAATTGTCTTTTTCTTATTATTGTTACTACACTTGCTCTGCTTTTAAACCACTTTTGTTTATAATGCTCTGATACACTTGGAGTTCCTTTAGCATCTCACTGTCTTTCGATCGGTTACCCCTCATTTTCATTGCTCTATTGCAACCATTATTTTGCTAGTACTGTTTCGTTTACCTTTCAGCTAATTTGCTGTTTGCTGGCTTACACTTTTACTACATAACGCTCATATTCTTTCTGCACTTAACAAATCATTCTGTTTTATTTTATTCACATTGTGTCTGATATTAATAGGCTCAAATCCGAACATTTATAATATCTGAAACTCTGAATGTAACCCTTCTGAAACCTGCTTTATTTCAAATTATTACTTATTGCTGCTCACATCAAGTGCATTTATTAATGTAAAGTACTGATTGTCTTGCAATAGATAAAATATTTAATTCTGTGCTCATCTTGACCTTATTCATTTAGTTAATTTGGCAATCAGAATTTCTATGGGCAGTGAACCATTGCAATATTGAAATAGTTTTAAAGCTCACAATTTGGCTCTGTTTGCAGTGCGAAATATTTAACCAAGTCAATAAAGCAGAAAGTTAAGATATTTTATACGAATAATTGTAATTTAAACAGTAATAAAAGTATTAAATGCATTGGTAATGAGATGCAAGAAGCAGTAATTAGGCGGATAAAGGCACGCATAAGCAGAGCATATTTCAGAGGGTTTGGACTTGAAGTTTGAATAAAGTAATATAATCAATATGATAAGTTTGTGCATATTTAAAGCCGGACCAAATGAAATTAATTGACGCAAAAGATTTGTTATGTGCATGCTAAATGAGCGTAGTTATTAGTAAAAGTACAGGTCAGTGAAAAGGCAAGCAATCTGAAAGGTAAATGAAATCGGAATAAAGTTAAAATAGAAAATTGCAAAGAGCAATCCAGAATTAGGCAACGGAAGAGAAGAAAAGCAAGTGACGTGTTGAAATTGTGAACTCAAAAACCAGTGCATTAATAAAAAACACAAAGTGCAAAAGCAGAGCAGTGATTTTAAAACGTTTGTGTGTGTAAGGAGAAGGAACAATACTACTTATAAGCAAAGGACAATTTTTAGATGTAAGCAAAATTTTAATATTAAGAATTATGTAATCAAACTTTACTCCGCTTACGTGTATTTGTCATCAAAACTAATTTCTAATTAACAGTAAATGATCGCGGTAACATAGCAACACGATGCGTTTTTGTTAACAACAGGAGAACAATGGAAATAAAATTATTGAAGCTTGGGTCGAATTTTGTGCTCCCTTAATTTATGCTTTAAATAAATAAAAAGTATTTTTACCAATATAAAAAGTGGTCTATTTTATTGTCCAAGTGATCGTGCTCCTGTGGGAGTGCTTGTGTAAAGTTCCACGCCGAAAAATTTACATTTTCTCAAAACCGATTCCGAGCGAACATCGGCAGCCGAGCACTTAAGAGTTTTCGATCTTCGACTACAGTTCATCTAAGCAACGGAACAGAAGTCAGCCTTCCAGCACATCGAGAGGGTCTGCAAGAGCAGCTGGATCAACATTTTGTGGCCAGGGAAGGGTCTACAGGCTGAGAAATTTCAACGGCGTCACCTTCCGATCATCTCCTTACCAAGTTCGGCAATCTTTACGAGGTAGGAACTAACTGTAATTCGGGTGTTGGAGTTCGGGAAAGTTATTTAAATACAAGAATAAACCTCGCTGAAGAGGCCCATCGCATATATCCAAGAGTCCAAATACGGCTCAATCTCCAGAAAATCCACGGCGTCCTTTGAAGTTGCGGGTTTTGCAAGATTCCCAAGACAGCAGAAACAAATGATTGGTAGCGTGGGTCTACGTTACAGCTATTAACAAATACGTGGAGGTTTGATGCCAAACGCGATTATTAAATCAATTTACCTCATGGTTCCTTGTTAAGTTCATCTATTAATTATCAAAATACACGCTGTACGCACAAACAATTTTGTGTTCCCCACCGACAGATTAAATAAAATATTATCTACTAGATGCGTGCATATGAGCTACTCCAGGACAAATAGTCTAAAATTGAGAATTAAAGTTTGAATATAGTAAAATTCTGATCCCACCTGAGAAGAGCTTTTGTGTTTTGCCGTGAGCGAGTCTAGATAGTATTGCAGTTCAATAAAATATTAATAAAGGGGCATTTAACCACTTTATTTTGAACATCAACTAATACATTTCATTTTAACTAGCCTTAAATTACTGACAGGCAAAGTGAGCACAGTAAAAAATTAACCTGAGAATTGTGTGGTGATTTGCCCTAATTAAATTTATATTAATTTTGTACCAAAATAATAACAAGCGGGTCATCGCCGGCTAGCTCAGTCAGTAGAGCATGAGACTCTTGGCACGGATATGATCGGAAGGTAACGCCGTTGAAATTTCTCAGCCTGTAGACGTTTCCCTGGCCGCAAATGTTGATCCAGCTGCTCTTACAAACCCCCTCGAGGGCTGACGTCTGGGTTTCGTTGCTTAGATGAACTGTAGTCGAAGATCGGAAACTCTAAGTGCTCAGCTCTCGATGTTCCCTCGGAATCGGTTTTGAGAAAATGTAAATTTTTCGGCGTGGAACTTTACACAAACACTCCCACAGGAGCACGATCACTTGGACAATAAAAAGGACCACTTTTTATATTGGTAAAAATGATTTTTATTTATTTAAAACATAAATTAAGGGAGCACAAAATTCGCCCCAAGCTTCAATAATGTTATTTCCATTGTTCTCCTGTTATTAACAAAAACGCATCGCGTTGCTATGTTACCGCGATCATTTACTGTTAATTAGAAATTAGTTTTGATAACAAATACACGTAAACGGAGTAAAGTTTGATTACATAATTCTTAATATTAAAATTTTGCTTACATCTAAAAATTGTCCTTTGCTTATAACTAGTATTGTTCCTTCTCGTTACACATACAAACGTTTTAAAATCACTGCTCTGCTTTTGCACTTTTGCTTTTCTTCTCTTCCATTGCCTAATTCTGGATTGCTCTTTTTGCAATTTTCTATTTTATCTTTATTCCAATTTCATTTACCTTTCAGATTGCTTGCCTTTTCACTGACCTGTACTTTTACTAATAACTACGCTCATTTAGTATGCACATAACAAACCTTTTGTGTCAATTAATTTCTTTTGGTCTGGCTTTAAATATGCACAAACTTATCATTTTAACTATATTACTTTATTCAAACTTCAAATCCAAACCCTCTGAAATATGCTTTGCTTATGCGTGCCTTTATCCGTCTAATTACTGCTTCTTGCATCTCTTTACCAATGCATTTAATACTTTTAGTACTGTTTAAATTGCAATTACATAAAATATCTTAACTCTGTGCATGGTTAAATATTTCGCACTGCAAACAGAGCCAAATTGTGAGCTTTAAAACCATTTCAATATATGTTACAGACAACTTGTATCAGTTAGTCATCTTATATAATGGCTAGGTAGTTTATATAATACCAAGTTACATAGTTTACGAAATCCATCCTTATGAGTATTTTTTATATCTTGCCTAGGCATTACATAGATTTGCTAATGAGTTGTAGGCATTTTATGCAATATATACTTTTAACGTAAAGGTTACCAATCATTGGCCAGTGGATTTAATACAAAATGTGGGCGTACGTCAACTCAACATTCTAGCAAATTTTGAAAGTACCTATACATTTATGATGCATCAGGCAATGACCGGTGAAATCAGCCCAACAAACAGGTCAACTGATAGTCTCAAGCAATAATTTTCTAACCTAACAAATAACGAAAAATTGCAAAATGAATATGTATGGATATTTACAACACACACGATCAACGGCTGTAACTAACCGAAATAAAGTAGAACGACACACAGCCACGAATTTCAAATTTAATAACTTTAATCGAATATTACTGAAAAGGGGTGGTGGCAATAAAATAATTTTTCTTACAAAACTTTCTTCTTTTTTAACGATCTTTTCAACAATACGTTTTTCGACTTATGGTGCCATTTAAAATTTTGGAGTTCTGGACATTGTGGACAAAACTACTCGTGATGCTGACTTCTTCGAGAAATAATAATATCACCATTCGATTCTTTAGTATGACTTTTATAATAAATTTTTTTATCCCAACTCTCCACGACTCACCGTTCTTTAAAAAAAATACTGATACGGGTGGTATGTACTGTTTGAGGCTTTCGCGGTTACTCGAATTATTCTCCTTAGCATAGAATTTCGGCTTAGACCGCGTAGTATTTGCATATGAACACCCAGCATTTTCTGGCTTAATGTGCCTTGCACCTTGTGAAGTCGAGCAAAAACCCGCGCGATGGCCATGCTGTTTGGTGGCTCGTGTTGTTTGAGTATCTTGAGAACGAGGATACTTAGGCAGATTTGGCCGTTTTGCTGTTTGTGCATCCATATTCGCTAACGTTTCGCAAGACCTTGCAGCTTGCATCATCAGAGTGAAAGTCGCACTAAGAACCGAAGGTCAGTGTGGAGCTATTTATAGTCCTCTGTGCCACGCGCGCGGAGTGGCGTAACGCTGGTTGGTCATCCGAGTGCAACGTAATCCGTGGGGCGTGGCCGTATGACGCACAGTGGTTGTAATGCTTTAGATCGTGTATCACAGGGCTCCACGTTTTACTAAGTTTAAAGCCATCTTCCCTGTTGATATTATTTGGATGTTTTTCTATTTCTATGGCTTCACGTATCACTCGCGGGAAGTAATGAGGTATTCTGGCAAGTACTCTGGCATGCTCAAAATTTAAAGTGTGCCCATTTGTAAAAGTATGCTCAGCTACGGCTGATTTTGTGATGCATTTGTGTTTGCAATCGCCTTTATGTTCTTGGAGTCTTAGATCAACGGAACGACCAGTCTGTCTGCCTAAGTATCCTCGTTCTCAAGATACTCAAACAACACGAGCCACCAAAGAGCATGGCCATCGCGCGGGTTTTTGCTCGACTTCACAAGGTGCAAGGCACATTAAGCCAGAAAATGCTGGGTGTTCATATACAAATACTACGCGGTGTGGGGTCCGGCGTCGGGCTTAGACCCGTAGAATAGTCCCACGGTATGTCCTGCCTGGCGTAAGAGGCGACCTAAAAGGACAGCACACACATTTACACATACACCCAATAAACACATCTACATAACATGTACACGGGGGCAGGGAAGACCGGTATCTCCGTTTTTCAAGAAGTATCGAGGTGGGGCCCTGGTTGGGTTGATCTGGCAGTGGTAGCTGGCTTAGAAACCAGGTATGGCACACCTGGGCCGACGGGTAGTATAGGGGCCCACCCTTTCCTAACCAGCGTAGGGGGCTGCCCTTTCAACCGTCGAAAAATCCCGTGGTATGTAGTAGTGCCAGGTGGTGCCTGGAATAGGGCCCTGCTGCGTATCTCGGGGGGCTTCGTCAGCGGCGGCCCAGACCTCCTAATCGGGACCAGCTCTGCCATGATATTTCGCGGAAACTGGTACACGGAGGACCCCAACCCCAAAGCAATCACTCATACCACTTCACGTACACTAACACAGAACAAGCACAAACAGAAACAAAATACACACCCCCCTTAAAACAGTATGAAATGGAACAAGAAATGGAATTCGATTCAAACGTGCCACAAAACACGGAGCACCCTAGCTCCAAAAAAGAAAAAGAGGAAGGCTCCGAAATAAATTCCGAGAAAGAGGAACTGCTTCTCGGGTCATCAGGCAGCGAATCCGAGGGGGAGACTAGCGTTTCCCCCATGGATAAAGCAGCTAGGGAGGCCCGTCGCAAAGAGAAGCGAAAGTAAAATAAGCGTAAGACCAGAACGCTTAAGAGGCGAGAAGAGAGGGCAAAACGGAGGGAACTGCGGGAAGGCCAGGGTCCATCGGCCCAGGCAAGCCAGGCAGAACACTCCTCCCAGGAAGCGGCTGACAAGGGTCCTAGGGAAGCAAGTCAGGCGACTCTCCAAAGAGTGGCCAGGGCCAGCAACCTAGGGGCCCATGTAAGCTGCAGAGACAGCCCTCGGGAAAAATAAGAGGTCCGGAGGCCAGGAGAGCAAAAGGGGCTGCTGCACGCAAACCCATAGAGCTCATCACGCACTCCATGGGACGAGTCAGGGTAACGGAAGGCCAACCAGGTCCTTCAGGTACCCGACCGACCATTAAGAGACCGAGGAGTGATGACACTCCTCCAGAGGCAGTGAAAAAAAGGCCAAAAAGCTTACCGAAGCAAGCAGGGAAAGCCAAGGCTTCTCATCCTTTGAGAAAAACCACGGCTAAGTCCCAGCGAGCAACGGAGCCGAAGCCGCCTAATAGGGAGAACCAGGTTGTAATCAGGTCTGACCGACCAGATGGCCAGGTTCTCCCAAAGGAAGCTGAGGCAATTAGAGCGAACATAGTTGCCGAGATGTTCAGTGCCATGGCAGGCCCCGAAGGGGGTCCCCAGGGGCCAGAACTCCGGTTTAGGAACTCAGGACTAGTGGAACCAGGCTGGTTCTTAGTCACTGCCCAGGACGACACCTCAGCAAGATGGCTGGACACCTCTCAGTGCCGAGGGAGTCACCTTTGCCCCAACAAGGGCATCGGAGGCACCATGGCCAGAGAAGGTGGGTTTCTGGCTCAGAAGCCAAGAGGAGGTTGACCTGGAAAAGCTGAGGCAGATGCTTTCCATGCAGAACCGCTCACTAAGAGTGGAGCAATGGAGGCATGTTCAGACGACAGGAGGACCAGGAGGGTGGTTCTTGACCTTCATGGTCAGCGGAGATACTGTCCGAACTCTGGAGGAGTCTGGGTGGCAGCTCTACTACCAGTTGGTTACTCTCGCAGTGCGAAGGGTGCCGACGTGGAGTGGAGCAGTCCGCCAGGACTCTTCTGAGGCCGGCGTGTCAAAGCAGGCCAAGAAGGACAACTAAAAGAACCACAGCCCCCGCACCATTAACTCCCCATAATGGATTTACTGCGGGTAAGTCAGATCAATCTTCAGCACAGTAGGGGTGCTACGGCAGAGCTGATGAGCGCCCTAACTGGCAGGAGAGAAATAGTCCTCATTCAAGAACCGTATGTTTACAGGAATAAGGTCAGGGGACTGAGGATGGCCAACTACGATATAGTGGTTGGCGAGGAAGTAAACGATCGACCCAGGACCTGTATCATGGTGTCCAGGGATCTCAGCATGGTACCACTACCGCAGCTGGAAACCAAGGACCTCACTGCAGCGGTTCTGGAGTATCAGGTAGGTGGTAGAAACCATAAGGTAGTAGTAGGAAGCGCCTATTTTCCCTCGGATGACGCGCGTATACCTACGGAGGAATTCGAACGCTTAATATCGTTTGCGAGAGATAAAGGTCTTCCGGTAATTGTCGGATGTGACGCCAATGCACATCATTCGGTGTGGGGGAGCTCAGACATTAACCCTCGGGGCGAAACCCTACTAGAATATTTGGCGTCCACGGATCTTGAGATAATGAACAAAGGTACAGAGCCCACTTTTGTCAATAGCATCCGAAAGGAGGTAATTGACATTACAGTGGCCTCTAGGTGTTTTTCAATCAATATTGAAAACTGGAAAGTGACGTCGGATATCGTGACATCTGATCATCGTATGATCAGAATGGAAATGAATTCCGACAAGCCTCTGGAAATTCCCTACCGGAACCCCAGGGCAACAGACTGGGAAAACTATCGTTCCAGTCTCGTTCGCCAAGGAGGCCAACCAGAGGAAGGTATATGCACAAAAGAACAATTAAGTAAAGACGTAGAGCAACTGGCAAGTAAAATTGTCTCAGCTTATGAGGAGGCTTGTCCTCTCAGGGAGGCTCGAGTTCGTAGGGTACCATGGTGGACCGGCACTCTAGCCGATCTGCGCAAGGAATCCAGGCGAACCTTTAATCGAGCTATCAGAGAAGGGACACAGGCCTCATGGGACACTTTCAAAACGGCCAGGAATAGGTTTAAAAATGAGTTAAGGCGCAGCAAAAGATCTAGCTGGCAGAAATACTGTGCAGAGTTAAACTCAGTATCAGACTCTGCTAGACTGATGAAAATCTTAAGCCGCGAAACTAGTCAAACAGTAGGAGCGCTAAAAAAGGCCGATGGGATGTGGACAACATCCAGAGAGGAGTCGTTACAACATCTCCTGGAAGTCCACTTTCCAGGAGACGGCGCCATCCAGTTAGCACCCATAGCGGAACAGGAACCAGTTCCTATAGAGAACTGGCAGTTCGCTGAGGGAATTATAACGGAAGGTGCAGTCACATGGGCAGTACAGGAGTTTGATCCCTTTAAGTCGCCGGGGCCAGATGGGATCTTCCCAGCATTGCTTCAGAAAGGCCTGGATATCCTTCTTCCACATATAGTAAGGGTATATAGGGCCAGCGTAGCAATGGGATGGGTCCCAGAACAGTGGAAGGCAGCCAGAGTGGTCTTTATTCCCAAGACGGGAAGGGAGGACTACACAACTGCCAAATCATTTAGGCCCATTAGTCTTACATCCTTTCTTTTAAAGACCTTGGAAAGGATCATTGATAGGCATCTAACGGAAAGGGTAATAAGAACACACCCATTCCACAGGAATCAGCACGCATACAGACGTGGAAGATCGACCGAAATTGCACTCCACGCTGTCGTGCACAAGGTCGAAAGGGCACTACACTATAAGGAAGTGGCCCTTGCAGTACTTTTTGACATTGAAGGCGCATTTGACAAGGCAAGAACGGCTACAATATGTCAAGCCTTACAGGCCAGGGAAACCCCTCCCGTTCTGGTCAGTTGGGTGAGAACAGCACTGGAGCAAAGAACCGTGACGGCAAACCTAGGGGACTGTTCAGTGAGGGCCAGGGTGACGGGAGGTTGCCCGCAAGGCAGTTGCCTCTCACCTCACCTGTGGTGTCTTATAATGGACGGTCTACTGGGATGCCTAACGGAAGAGGGCTTCTATGCACAAGCATACGCAGACGATGGACTGGTACTTGTTACTGGCAGGTTCCTAAACGTCGTTTGCGATAGAATGCAGGTAGCTTGCAGGATTATTGAAAGATGGTGTGAAGAGAAAGGTCTGTCGGTAAACCCACTAAAGACTGAGATCATTCTCTTCACAAAAAGACGAAAACTTCAGGGTCTGAGGATACCCATTAGGTATGGAAGACCACTTGCATTAGTGCAAGAGGTCAAGTACCTGGGGGTAATCCTCGACAGCAAATTAAGTTGGAGGTCGCATGTCGACAGGACGGTGAAGAAGTCGACAACGACCTTATGGCAGTTGCGCAGAGTTATAGGCAGGAACTGGGGGATAAACCCCAAGATTCTGCACTGGCTCTACACATTGGTAGTAAGGCCAAGAGTTCAGTACGGCTCAGTGGTCTGGTGGCCTAGTGTAGAGCGCCCCAGTATTTCCGTAAGATTGGCAAAGGTCCAACGACTAGCCTGTCTCGGAATTACAGGGGCAATGAGGACAACCCCAACAGCCGCACTGGAGGTAATACTGGGACTCCCGGGCCTCGGCACTTGGATAAAGAGAGAGGCCATGGCTACCCACCTCAGAATGCGGGATACGGGGCTATGGAATGACCAGGGAGTTCGCACGGGCCATGCTAGTATCGCCGACATGGCTGCTAGAGAAATACCTCTATCAGCCTACAGGGTAACCGAAGCAGAGGACCGGCTAAGGTTAGAAAAAGGTTTCTCTCTCACTATCCCAACAAGGGAACAGTGGGAGCAAAAAAGGGTTAAGCTCCAGTCGAATGCCTTGATATGCTACACGGATGGTTCTCGAGTGGCGGAAAGGCAATCCTCTGGAGCAGGCATTTATATGGAAGGCCGGGGGGGTGCAAGAAAGCTATGCTTTAGGAAGATTCACCACGGTATTCCAAGCAGAAGTTTATGCCATCCTATCGGTGGCAACAAGGAACGAGGTCAGGATATCCCCAGAGCAAAAAATTTATATTTGCTCCGATAGCCAAGCCGCACTAAAAGCAATCTTCTCGGCCAGGACAAGATCAGCTCTTGTCCAGGAATGTGGAGATGCTTTGGCCGAATTGGCAAGGGAAAAGGACGTCGAGCTCATCTGGGTCCCGGGACACACGGGGGTCCAAGGCAACGAGAAGGCGGACGAACTAGCCAAACTCGGAGCCGGGGAAACTTGTTTCGGACCGGAACCTTTTTTTGGGTATAACAAGGCAGCAGGTCTCAGCAGCCCTAACCGGGTGGGCCTACAAGACCAGCGAGGAAAAGTGGAAAGGATGCAGGGGCTGTCGTCAGGCAAAGTACCACATAGCGGGATTTGATTCAAAGAAATCGGTCTGGCTAATGGGAAGGAGCCGAAGAACCACAAATCTTTTGATAGGGATCTTGACAGGCCACTGTAAACTAAAGAGACACCTAACACTGATAGGAGTAGAGGAAGATCCCATTTGCCCAAGATGTGGGAGGGACGAGGAAACGTCCTTTCACTACTTGGGAGAATGTGAAGCGTACCAGCGACTGAGGTATAGAACCTTTGGAGCACCTACGCTTCGAATGGAAGAGTTGAACTCCCTATCCTGGGCCGAAATTCTGATCTTCATTAGAAAATCAGGAAGGTTTAAGCAGGGAGAAGAGCCCATCGAAGAGGACGATAATGAAGGCGGTTGAGGGGATGGCATGGGGTTGGCAAAAAGGGCCTATGGTGGCCTACTTGCTAGACTTCGGTCTCCCCACAACTACTACTACTACTACTACTACTACTACTACTACTACTACTACTACGCGGTTTAAGCCGAAATTCTATGCTAAGGAGAGTGATACGGGTGGTCTCATTCACCCTGTACATATATATAATCAAGTTCCCCAAAAATACCCTTATAAATTGTGTACGGGTCAAATATACCGTAACATATTGCCTGCAACCGTGTGATCATTACATACAATGCCTAGGAATTCTACATCATGACGATAATATCGAAGGTATTACGTTTAATTTCGACCAACATCAGATAAACGGACAGGCATTTTAGGAAATTTATGAAATTACATAAAACGTCTAGCCATTAGGCATATACGCAACAATAGTTAATGATACAACAATTAATGTTCCCCTTTGGAACCGAACGAGATTGTGACAATGTAAATTACAAATGCTTTAATACTGTTTTCTAAAATTTTCTTATATTTTTGAACCATCATTACTAAAACAGCACATACAGCAGTTTTACTGAACTGTTACATACATACATAATCCTTCCTCTTCTACCATTTCTAGTGTAGAGGTGTGGAGACGAATTTTCTCCATTGTTTTCTATCACGTGCCGCTAACTCCATTTCACTCCACTTCATGTTTCTACTCTTCAGAACTTTAGCCAATTCCGAATTCCAAGTTCTTGCAGGGCATCCACGTTTTCTTCTGTTATCTGTGCCTGTCTTCCAGATTGCTTTAACTTTTCTGCTGTTGTTCATTCGGGTAACATGACCAAGCCACGTAAGTTGTCTCCTCTCCACAGTTTCTTGTACTGGCACCGTCTTCAGCTGTTTTCTAATCTCCGTGTTTCGTTTGTGATCTCTTCTCGTAATACCCAATATTGCTCGGGGGAACTTCATTTCAGTAGCTTGTATTTTGCTTTTTTATGCCTCGTTCAATGCCCATGCTTCGCACCCGTAAATTAGTACTGGTACATACACACTGTTAAAGATCTTAACCTTTGTTGCGGCGGATACTTCCTTCTTTCTAATGAACACCTTATTTAAAGCGTAGTACAACTTATTAGCACTTCTTATTCTGTTAGTTATCTCAGGTTCAAAGCTGTTTTGAGCATTCAGTATTGTACCCAGGTATTTAAAATTTTCGGATTGTTTTACTTTGGTGTTATTCATATAAATATTCCCTTGTTTTTCAATGTCTGAGACCACCACAACCTCTGTCTTATTTACATTAATTCTCATTCTGAATTCTTCAAAATTTCTTTCCCATACACTTAGGTTGTTTTGTAAATTTTCCTCACTGTTGGCTAGTATTACAAGGTCGTCTGCATATATTAACTCAGAGACATATACATACTGTAGATGCCTTATTCCTACCATTACTCCTTTCAGATTGTTTTGGCTTTTATTTGCAATTTCATCCATCAGGATGATAAATAGCAAAGGACTAAGTACTCTTCCTTGTCGTACGCCGCAGTAAGTGGTAAACTCATCGCTGCACATATTATACGTTCTTATTATATTTCTTGTACATGCATAAACACTCATTATCGCATTGACTAATTTATTTCCGACTTGTCGTTGTTTTAATATCTCCCATATCTTTTCTCTAGGTGCTTTATCAAAAGTAGTTTGTAGATCTACAAAACACATGTATAACGTATTGTCTGCTTGTTTATTTTTCTCCATTATTTGTCGCAGGCTAAATATATGGTCCATCGTTCCTCTGTTGAGTCTGAATCCGCTTTGGTTTTCATTTAGGTCGTTTTCTATTTTATCGCGTAACCTCCGTTCAAGAATTATTTCGTACATTTTAATACCGACACTTAACAGCGAAATCAGCCGATAATTGCTACAATTTTTCTTGTCTCCTTTTTTAAATATAGGTAATATTGCAGCAATGGTCCAATCTTTAGGTAATGTGTAATGTTATTCTTGCAGATAGCGTGTTCCTCTTTCCCCCATACATTTTATAAATTCAGCCTTAATGTTATCCACCCCTGGTGCCTTTCCATTACTTATTTTGTTGATTGCGTGTGTTACTTTTTCATATGTGATAATAGTGGTATCTTCCTCTTGTCCAGGTTCTTGCTGGATATTGCCTGTATGCAATATATCATCTGCTGAACTGTATTTATATAACTTCTAAAAAAGTTAGCAGTATGAACTGCAAAGACGCATTTTTTGGACAAACGACCCCCAAATCTAAGGTTTTGTTTGTCTTCATATGTTGAACTAACTTAAATTTCTCTACGACTTTATGCTCGGAAATAGATCATGATTAAGGTTTTTCTACTGTATGCTTCTTCAAATGCTTAACTAAGCTACTTCTCTGTGTTGCTTTATACTCACAAGTAGAACACCAATAAGGTTTCTCTCCCGTATGCAACCTGATATGTTTAACTAAGGTCCCTTTATCCCCTGCTTTATATTCACAAACAGAACATGAATAAGGTTTTTCTCCTGTATGTGTCCTCGTATGTTTAACTAAGTCATGTTTCTCTACTGCTTTATAATCACAAATCAAACACGAATATGGTTTATCTGCTGAATGTGTCCGCATATGTCTAACAAAGTTATTCTTCTTTGCCGTTTTATATTCGCAAATGGAACATAAATATGGTTTTTCTCCTGTATGCTTCTTCAAATGCTTAGCAAAATTACATTTCTGTGCTGCTTTATACTCGCAAATAGAACACGAATAAAGCTTTTTAGCTGTATGCTTTTTCAAATGTTTAACTAAATTACAGCTCTGTGTAGCTTTATACTCGCAAATAGAACATGAATAAGGTTTTTCTCCTGTATGTGTCCTAATATGTTTAACTAAGGTACCCTTATCTCCTGCTTTATACTGGCAAATAGAACATGGATAAGGTTTTTCTCCTGAATGTATCCTCATATGTTTAACTAAGTCACATTTCTCTACCGTTTTATAGTCACAAATCGAACATGAATGCGGTTTATCTTCTGAATGTGTCCTCATATGTCTAACTAAGTTATTCTTCTTTGCTGTTTTAAATGCACAAATAGAACATAAATAAGGTTTCCCTCCTGAATGCATCTTAACATGACTCACTCCTGTTCTATATACACAAACCTTAGGAACAAATGATTCTTCTGACAGGCTTCCACTTGCTGTACACGAAACAAGTAATTCATCTTTTATATAAACTTCTTCCTGTTTAATATTCAACCCATGGTCAGTTGTGTTGTCGATAGTGCCCTCAATATTCTCCTGTTTCACATGTCCTAAGTCTCCGACTACATTGTTTGCACCCAGTTTCTCCAGTGGTTCGTCTAACATGCTCGTCATTGCAGATTATGAACAACCAATTCATGTTCCAACTCCAGTGTTGTAATAAAAATGACGAAAATATCTGAAAACAAAACACAAAGCGAAATTTAGTTAGATTACGTTGGTTACAAACTAACAAATTTGATATAACAAAATTCTAACTTATTACTCACATAGAATAACATGAAATTTCAAGAAGCAACTCATACGGAAAACGGCAACAAACAACATTGGAACACTACACAAACCGGAAAACCATCATTATTGTTGGCAAAGTTCGATTAGGTTGAATGAAATTCGAAAGAACTACTGTAATAGGATTTCCATAATTTACCAGGTTGTCCTTTTAGGATTATTTTAAGTGAAAACAATAATTCTACAAACACGCACTTTCAACTGTTTGTTCAGAAAATGAAAGTTGAAATGATGATTAAACAATCACATGTAAACTGGTTCTGACGATTTATGAAAATAGTTACTGACGTCAATTATTAATCGTAAAACTATAATGAAGATCCTATTCTTCCAATTACTCGATTAAACTATGATCAGATTTAGCTACACATAACAAGATATTGAAAGCATAGCCCACTAAATTCGTAAGTTCGACTTACTGTAGGCAATAGTAATTACCTGCCTTAATATTCTTATTAATGAAGTACCTACTATAGCTTCGAAAAGGCACACCATGCCGTAAAGAGAGGAGGGCCAGTAATTTCAAGGTGATATCCAACATGCCAAAGATAGTTAGCGTAAGACTTTTCTGTTTTTGTTTGTACGTAGGTACATGCACATGCATCTCCAACAAACAAACATTCATACAGAGATAATCTTTAGTATCTTTAGCGTTTACAATTGCTTAAATAGCTGTTGCTGATCGTTCCATCGATGAATGATCAACTTGAACTGTAGTTTACGATCAGAGCACAAGTTGTTGTTTACACTGATCTACCACTTTCGATATGATCTTAGACACTGACACTTCACTCTTCCTCCGTGTTACACATTCCATTTTTTATCCGATCGGAATAAACCCAAAAATGTATCGCCATTGTTTATATATTAAGTTTCTGCCGGTCTAAACCAGGACAGTGTATTGTAATATGAGAGTGGAAAGAATGGCAATGGAAAACGCATGTAAAAGATAGAACATGAGTGTTAACAAGAGTTCTATTCGCATTTCACATAAGTTTTCCAATAGCCTTTTCACAGGTGTGTTACATACTATTTTTTCGTACGGTGGTTTCGCATTCTGCAAGAAATTTAGTTTTTCAATTTGACACTGTAAAGAAAGTGTCGTTTGGCTTTACGTTTTTATCGCATGTCAACAACGGTAACATGCGATAAAAACATAATTCGCATGATAAAATTAAAACTGTATAAACCGTTGTTCTTGGCACGACAGACTGTGTAAACAGTTGACACGATCGTCGAAATAGCTATTTGTATTACTAGAGAGGAAAGTGTACTATTCTCTCCTGTGGATGTAGTTTAATGCTTGAGCGTTAGAGAGCAAGTGAGGGAATGACACTTTATTTCAGAGTTCTGCATAAGATTTTTTGACACCATTTCATTTTATAATATCTCTTATATTCAGCTGAATTCAAAAATATTTATATGTAAAAAGCAGAATGCTAGTTCGTTTGTTATTAGTCCCATTGCCTCCCGTTACGAATGGCAACGGAAGTTAATACAGCATATTTCCTCCCGCTGCGATTGAAAACCACTAAGGGAATCAAACGCAAATTTTCGCAAACTGAAAATTCCCTAACAAGCGACGGAACATTTCACTTTAGAATCAAGGTGTCAAAAAAGTTATTTCCGTTGTATTATTGCTTGTTGTCTTAGCAACGACTACATATTCGCACTGTTATTTCCTAACAACGACAATAACACACCAAAGTCTTGTTTTGACTACCAGAAAACAAAGTATCATTATTACTTTCTTTTACAATAAAGGAAGTAGTATTGAATTTACCCCAAAAAATCTAAATTGAGTTTTCAACAGATCTTCACGTTTTCGAGTTCCATGAACCCAAAAAACATGTTTTTGCTCATTGTTTGTGTGTCTGTGTGCCTGTCTGTCTGCGAAGACAATATCTCAAAAACGAAAAGAGGTATGGCGTTGAAACTTCATATATAAGTTTTGTGTACTATCTAGATGTGATAGCAAGTTTTTGAAGAAAATCGCATAACCGGAAGTATGGTGTTTACCCTCGTAATTTTCAGTTTATTTCAATTTTTTCAAAAACGGCTCTAATATTTTTTAAAACTTTACATTTTGTATATTATAGGTGATTTTTCAGCTGAATACCTCTAAAATGGGTTTCTTTTATTTTTTTTCCTATTTTTTATTATTAACTCCTATTTTAAATAGAACACCCGGTATATTATTACATTTTTTAATTCAGCTTAAGATTTTAGAAAAAAATTGTCTCTTCAACTAACGCTGTATTGTGTACCGTTTTTGTAGAATTTGTAGTTTTTGACAAATGCCTAAAAATTAAAAATAAAATTTTTGGCTAATTATAAGATCACTGTAAAAGGAAGTTGTGTGTGTGTATCCCTACAATTTTTGATTATAACATTTCCTAAATTAAGATCGTTTCCCCGCTCCCCTACAACCAGGTATTCGGTTTTTGTTAAACTGATCTCAAGTCCCCATTTTTTATACTCGTCTTCTAGTTTTCGTAGCATATAAGACAAGTCGTCTTCGCCTCCAGCTATCACGACTTGATCGTCCTCGAATAACAAGGTGTATATCCAGGGCCCCCGCAAGGGTTATTGTCGCCCGCCTGCTGGAAATATTCTGGCGCCCTTTGAATATACAAGGTGTTATGGAAATGAGTGCAAATATTTTAACCTGTAATAGAACTCGCTAAACTGGACAACTTCTCCATTTATCACTTTTTCGAAAACGCCCTCAACACTGAGTTAAAATTCAAAACAGTTTTACTCTAAAAATGCATACCCGCCTATGGAACACTATTTTAATTTAAACGAACAGAACACAAAAAACATTTCTTTGATATGCAAACCAACAGAAACTGCATAGTTACTGATAAAACCTTTAGTTCACATATGGTCAGCAACGTACCCTATCAATTGAAATAGGTAAGTTATTGACCGCATGTTTTTTGGTGCAAGAACTTTGCAGTTTTAATATACCTTGTGTCATTCACCTTTAACGTAGATTTGCTTACCAAGCGGCTCGTCAAATTTGGGGAAGATAAATGATTGAAAAAATATGCGATTAAATGAAAAACGATAAATAGAAAAGTTGTACAATTTGGTGAGCTCGATCACTGGTTAAAATATTTGCACTCATTTCCATAACACCCTGTATATAGTACTTATATAAATAATATTTTGAAGCATAAAAACTTTAAGCTGTTACATATGTTTTTTTTAAATTTCCTGGTTTGCTGTAATATTCTTGTAGTTGTTTAAATATTTGAGCGAAATGCGAAAACATATTTTATTTTAATTTTGTAATGAAACAACACAGATTTTAAAAACTAAAATGTTATTCTTCTTTAAATTTGTTACAAAGGAAAAAACAAACCAAACAATAAACAAATAAAACATTCAATCATCCAAAAATTAAATAGGTTTTTTCTGGAGTTGGTTGCTGCAAATTCTTTTACAATATTGCCAAAATCAATTTTATGGAGGATCTCTTGCTCTATAGCTAAGATTGCTAAACCAGATAATCTTTCTTGTAACATGGTAGACCTCAAATACTTTTTTTTAAATTTTTATTTTGAGATGGATCTATCACCAGAAGCTACATACACAGGTAAAGTAAGCAGGATTCTTAATGTAATGGTAATATTTGGTAGAGATGAAGTTAGATTGTTTTCAAATATATATTGTAGAAGTCGAGGGGATTTGACGCTTCAGGTAATGAAACAACCTTAGGGCTTTTATCTCGTGAAAAAATCATTTTCTTCTACGTCAGCCTCCTTCTTTTTCTGGTTAGTTAGCTTTTGTTGTAGAGCACGAGAGCTTTTTAAAAGATCCTCGTCATTTAATTTAAAAATATTACTAAAAAAACCAAAAACGTTGTCATAATCAGATATCATTTCAAATCTACGATTTAAAAAACTTAGTGTTTGATCAATTATTTAAAAAAAAATTATTTTAAACGAGGTTTTTGGACCTTGAGGTGTCTCATCCCTCTGTTCATAATCGAACAATTTTGGTTTATACTTTCGTCTTAACAGTATTTAACGGAGGAAAACCTTGCTCTATCTCAAGAGCGACTGTTAGTTTTCCAGCTTGAGCAAGTTATTCCTCGAAAACATTATCATCTCTATAATTTGTATTCAGGGTATTGCATATTGCACACAGAATTAACTAACCTATCGATTTTATTATATTTAATAATTAAAGCTAAAAGAATAGCTATTTGATTTTAAAAATATAATGTTTTCTGTCACAATAGGAATAGGTCATTATATCAACGAACATAAACTTCAATAAGATTATTGATTATATTATGAATTGAGATTAAAAAAATGATTTCTTTAGTGCCTTAGTGCTTTGTTCATTGGAATCGTTTGAAAAATTAATAATTCAAATTGTATACAAATCTCCGGTTTGGCTCCCCTTTAGAGCGGCGCCCGCGTGCGGTGCACGCGTTGCACGCGCGGTTGCGGGGGCCCTGTGTATAGCAGATCGTCAGCTACTGGTATGCCCATGTTTCGACATATTAGTTTCCAAGATTTGAGAGCGACTTCAATATATATTTTGAAAAGAGTAGGAGCAAGCGAACAACCCTGGCGTAGCCCTTTTGTAACCTCAAAATCTTGTGGCAGTTCTTTTCCAAATCTGACTGCGCTAGTACAACCTTCATACAGATTTCTAGTGGCGTTGATATAAACTTTGTTGACACCAGCATTTTTCATACTCGTCCATAGCCTACCTAATGGGACGGTGTCGTATGCTTTCTGGAGGTCAACAAACGTTAAGTGAACAGGTCGTCCACGTGCTATCCTTTTTTCTATCAGGCATTTTAGAACAAATACTCCATCGATACAAGATCTCCCGGCCCTAAAACCGTTCTGCTGTTCTGACTCTTGTAGAGTTTCTTCGAGTCTTACTTTGATAACTCTTTCTTGTAGATTGGGTGCGGTAGAAACGGACTTTTGGCGAAGGTGTTGCGGTGTATCTAGACTCCAGCATGTTACCAACGAAAGAATAAGACAGCAGGTGAACGTTCAGAGCTCCATCTTGGAAACAATAGAGACCAAGCGGTTAATATGGTATGGGCATGTACAACGTATGCCTCAAAACCGCTGGCCTATGAAAATTTTAAATTGGATTCCTCCAGAAAGATTGAAAAGGGAGGTCTCCAAGAAGAGGAATGGCGTGATAGACACGCCTGGCGAATAGGAAGAGAGAGACGGCCCCGGCCGTAGATATAAACTCGCACATATATATATAGTAAAATGTTACTACTTGTATGTATCGCCTTACATCGCAATACAAATAAATTACCGGTATAAGGACTGTCAAAATAAGAGCACTTTTCGAGAGATAAAGGGCTCCTATATTCAACAACAGTAGAACATAAACAATTATTACAAGGCAACGCTTGAGACTATGACAATAAAGCAACATTTTGAATTTTTAAAACTATCTGATCTTGGATATGCTTTCCGAGAGCTCTGTTTCAAGGTTTTTATGTTTGTGTTAGTGGTTTTTCCAGAAAGCTTTACGCCGTAAGCTACCTTACTAAGGTGGGTTGTAAATACCTTAGCAGCTCATACGGTTCATCGAGAATATAAAGGAAATCACCTTACTTTAAACGATTTCAACAAGAATGTGAGGTTATGTTAACAATACATAGTGAAAATTACAATGATGCAACTGATAACGTAAAACATTATATTTGGTTAATGAAATAGGTTTATAATATGCTAAAGTCTAGAAATACCTGAAAATATGTAAATATTATGTTAAAATGTCGCGACGTTCTCCGATTTAATTACGTTTGTCTCTACTACGGTTGAATTGATTCCGATTGGACTGAAAATCGGGATAATTGTAATTTTCTAGCTAGCAATGATATTCATTAGGATGTCATTGGGTTTTAGAGCTGTTTTTTGTTGGTTGTGTCTACTGATGTTTGCAAGAACATGTAAAATGCAATTTTCTATTAAAAACTGCATTAGAGCAAAACATGGGATTTGAAGCAAACATTTTAAATACAAATTTGGTTATACGCTTACTTGTGCTTAATTTATATGGGAGCCGTCAGTAAAAAAGAAGCAGGTTAAATCCGCAATCGCAACAAGCTGGGGCAGTCTGTGAGTTGACCCAATATTATTTGTTTACCTGAAACATACAAACAATTAGCGGCAACACGAGAATTTGGGGAGCTACGATTTTACGAACTTGGTATCCGATTGAGAAGATAAAGAGCTGCTAAGCAGTTAACCAGCGAAGAATTAACATTTCAAGTAGGCGAACAAGAGGTTTTTATGCTAAAATCCTGCAACGTCAAACCCTATGCATAAATTAATGTAAGATTTTAGATGTACTTTTCCATTTGCTTATGAGTTGTTTGCGTCCAATGTTAGTGTTTGAGTTACCCAACAAGTTGTTTTTTATACAAAGCCACGTTAAAGTGTTAAACTTTCAAACCCTGAGATAATTTTTAATTCGGATTGAATGGTTTTGTATTAGTGCAAGAGTAACATTTTTCTAAATATAGTGTATTGTTATCGGTTCAGCAAGGGTCTTAAAAATATGTATATTTAGTTCGATAAATCTAATGGTAAATTAGGTAGTTAAATAAATGTCAACCCATCATTACATCTTTCTTTATCGCAGCTAGCGTAAGTTGTATATATTAACAAAAATGTGGATGCTGAGATTAAAATTACATTTATTGAATTAATTAAAACATTACCTGTAGAATCTGAAAAATTCGGATATTTTTTTGGATTAACTAACTTATCCAACGGGCATGATGTAAACGGTAATGTTCAAATTCCTAATTTGAACGAATTCATGCGAAGCTGTAAATCATAGATCAACATTTTTCTAGGCGACATAAATACAGATATTTTAAATGAAAGTAATATAGTACAGCATGTGGCCATTTATAGTTAATGGCTGAGTGGGGTTTCAATTCGTATACGCGTGTGCAAAATAACAGAAAATCATGCATTTATTATATTTTTAAGTCATGAGTACATTTACTAGACTCTTGAGTATAATGGCATCATATTCAAAACTGATATTACAGATGACTGTGTTACACTACTGACAGTGAAGATCAGAGAAAGAGTAAGTATTCGAGATAACACACAGACAAGTAGGACTATTCAAGTTTTTGATAAGGATAAGAATATTAAACATGTTAGTCGAGCTAATCGGTGTCACTTGTGTTCTGAAGCAGACCTTAATTTAGCAAGTAAATATGGTATTTGTATAAATAACTGTAAATAGTTATTAAGGTACCAAGAGCATTATGAGTAAAATAAGAGCCCAAGATTGTTAGTGTACTAACCGAGGGCTTTGGCCCGAGGTGTGTACAACAATCGCGGGCTCTTAGCTCATAATGCTCGTGGTGCCTTCAAGGTTTTATGTCCTACCAATTTTCTTACCTAATTCATATTCATAATTCAATTCATATAATTACTATGATATAGTATCTAGTTAGCTGATCTAAGTTAGATTTGTGACATTAGCTGAGCTGTCATTAATTTTCATTGTGACAGTGGTGCATTATAAAGTTGTATCCATGGAAACAAATACTGTTAATTTTTCATAATAACCCTAGTGTTCTTATGAAGAAAATAATTGCCCTGGAGCGTTATTTTGTATCTAAGATACCTTAAAATAGAGTCATTAATTTCAATTAATGTACTGGTAGGACATAAAAACTATAACAAAAGATTACAAAAAAATGAAATCCGATGGAACTTATTAATGCAATAAATTTTAGAGGGCTTTAAAAATCCCAATTACTTATATTATTACAGACAATACTAAAATATGTTGACAAATTCTATAAGAACAGCTAGGTCTAATTATTATACTGAACAAATAGATAAAACTTCTGACTCAAAATGCTTCTGGAAAACTGTAAATCGCAGTATGAATGTTACTGTTTGTAATTCTACTATACAAAAGATTATTTTAAAAAATGATACACAACTCCAGAATGACAGAGATATCGTTAACGAATTCAACGGGTATTTTATTTGGGTGGGTAGTGATATGCAAGCATGCATTACAAAACGAAATTAAAATAATCAGTTAATTGTGTTCTTTAGTTTTCCGCCATTTTCTCATGTTCCTAAAGATGTTATATGAGAATCTAAATTTAAAATTAAAAAACGGTACGCAAACTGTGACGTACAATTCGGGAAAGGGTGCCACGGCTGCTTCTTCCGTGACCACTTAAGTATTGCAATCGCGGTGTTAAGTCGAAAATCCCGCACTTGCAATTTTAGTATCCGCGCTCTCTCGCATCTTTTATTTCAAATATTGGCAATGTCGCACTCCCTTTGCAAATTCAAACGCCGACGCTTCCCACTCGTTCTAGTATAGTACAGTTTTGATCGCTCGCACATGTGTGACTCGGCCCAGATGGCCCCTGACGTCACGCCATAAAACCGAGTCTGGTGATGTAAGCGCTACCTGCAACAAACTCGTCGCCATATGTTTATCACGACGTACTGTTTTTTTTTACTTCAAGAAGCGGTTGTAATATTGTGTTACAGCGAATCGGTTGCATAAGTGGGACGGGCAAAGCAAGCAAAAACGCCCCACACCGTTCTTTCTTCGACCCGCGTCTCGACAGTCGGCATCCGAAGCTACGACTGTGTGATTGCTGTTGGTGATTATTTCCTTCCGCACCCTTAGTGTCCTACGCTGTCTTTCTATCATCTTTCAACTTCCGGCGCTACACGAGAGACGTTCCAGTGATATTAAATTACTGCTTCGCCGGTCCTTAACTCAGGTAATGTAAACGTGTAAAAATGTAGAATAGTAATGTATTGTGAAGCTATCGACGCGTTGTGACTGCCATATGTGTAACCAACGCGCGCGACCTACTCGTAGAGTAATATAGGTGCGTTATATTATTCAGATTTTTACGCGGCTTGTTCGCTACAGTAGCTTCAGCGTAGCAGATTAACTTTTTGTCTATCACTGTGTTTCAATAACCCAAGTAGAACATTTGTATGTTACTTATCGATGTACAGTAAATTGTAGAGCTACTAACCCTTTTTACGTTTATTAATATTGAACATAGACATGTATATTTAAATTTCAATAGCCCCAAATTCAATTGAAACTACTTTTTAATTTATGGTTTTTAATTATGTGTTTTGTGCAAGTTTTTTGCTCTCTTTGATGTATTATTTGTGCCTTGGCGAAACTAAAAACTAACAAAGGTAAGTCCGAAACCAGTCGGAACGTCTCCCAAGAATGTCGTAGTGCAGCGTCGGTCCTTTTCGAATTTCGATGAGGGCCGGCCGAAAAGTTTCTCTCCCATTCTACCAATAAAATTCGTGGAGCTCATTTTCCCTCTTATTTTGATTACAATCAGTCCCTATTGTGACAAGATCTCGTTCTAAAATAGTCGTGTTCATCCGAACCTCGTCCCACCCCTTTTTCCTGAGTAAATAGGCGATCAACCATCTGTTACAGCAAGTTGAGGCATGATTAGAGTGAACTTTGTCTTTTTGAAGATTAACGTGTCCTAACGGCCAATTTAGACTCCAAAGCAATTTAAGGTCGTATAAGTCGTTTTGAGCTGTAACAGCGGGCGCCAGAGTTTACTCTCTTACACTCTGCGGTTTTCTCGTTGCTGATGGAGGCCTAACTAGCTGCAGTGGAGAATGATTAGATTCCAGCGGTCTTGACGAGAGTTGAATTCTGCGCTCAAAGCTCGTATGTTCTTTAATAGACAAAGCGGGATTATACCAGGCGAGAATACAAAAGATTTAAAAATGCAATCTAGGTGTTGAAGCACTAAACAAATAATACTGATTATTATAATTTAAGCGAGTCGGTTTTACAAGCCATGCACAGGCGTGATATACGAAAATGGTTAAATGCGATATAATCCCAAAATATATAAATGCAGTGCGTATGAATAGAGCGGACAATATTTTCTTATCTCTTGTTAGCACTGCAATGTCATCTGCGTAGGCTGTTATCCATCCACGTTCTCTTAATGTTTCTACGACTTTTATTACTGCATTAAATAGAGTTGTTGATAGTGTCGTGTAACCAGAGCCAGATTAAGGATATGTGAGGCCCAGGGCTAAATTTTGTTAGAGGCCCCATTCCCATTTATGCAACGGGTACAAAGGGATCTAAATACAACCTTCCAATCTTTTCGAGGCCCCCGAAATTCGGTGGCCCGGGGCTGCAGCCCCCTTAGCCCCCCCTTTAATCCGGCTCTGCGTGTAACCTATATTTGAAAAATATTCCGGGGTTCCGCGAGTACAACGAAACGTTGCACCGTGACATCGAAGTTTCGACAGTTGCACAAGAAGCCAGGTGCGCCAGTGAAAAATACTTTTCACCTCTTGATGTTGGATTACTAGACAACAGCCAAAAGACGTATCATCTCAAACGTTGCGATCATTTAGATAAAAGTAATTTAGATCTTTATCGGCTAACCCTATCTTATTATAACGAACGCATAGGTTCATCTAGATGTCTGATAGTATCTACTTATACTAAAAAAGGAAAGCCTGCAAGTAACGTCGTTGATACAAAGAAAACTGCTGATACACATAGACAAAGAAATTCCAGAATACTAGTGTGTATTTAGGCGAAAGCGTTCAATGATTTATGCAATACGTATGTAACCGATACAGAAATGTTATGAACACGGCATTGGGCTGCATATATTGTTTACCAATTTCAAACAGGCATTTTATCATTTAGTCCAAATGAAATAAGCAAATCGAAGCAAAGTTGATAAGACTAATGCAAATGTCTATTAAATGACCAACATAGGTTTTTAATATACATTGTTATACAGCTCCCTTGTTTTTAGGGGACAAAATAAATAAACTAAAAATTAGCATTTGCTACGACGTTGAGGGCCAAATTTGAAATGACTGTACAGGTTCCACGTTGCGGCGTCTGTTTGAAATGACTCCCTTAACTAATAAAGGTTTTAGTGAAAATATAAATAATTAAATACGGCAAATCACCACACAATACTCTGAGTAGTTATATTAAATTTAAAAAAATGTAAAACTTTGCCTGTCAGGATTTTAAGCTAATCAAAATAAAATGTATTTATTACTCTTAAATAAAATGGTTAATTGCCCCTTTCTATATTTTATGGAATTGCAATATTTCTCTGGGCTTGCTCCGGTAAACCACAAAATTAATATCTCAGGGTAGGTTCAAATTAAAATTTTATTTTAATATAATTCTTTAGAATATTTAACTCAGAGTAGATCAAATACACCAAATTTTATTACAACCGTGCTACTCGCTTCAATTACTCATAACCTCGCAAACTTGACTTAACTACAAAAGGTTCGCGGGTGCATGCGTTTTATTTTGATATTCAAAAGCGAAATTTTGCAAGAAACCACAGGTAAACTGAAGTAAATCTCCCACCTAGCAACAACTAACTTGGTTTTGTTTCAGAGTGTGACATGAAAAATTACGCTAGCTATCTTTTGTTCTAGTTTCTGTGATAGCACCAAATCCTAGCCAAAATCGCATTTTCTTGTGACGCCACGCAATTTACTCGAACTGGGACGGATCTGGGTGCTCGGAAACACGATGAATCTCTTCAGCAAGGTGTATTCTCGAAGTACACTAGCTTTCTGGACTCCAACCACATAAAAACATGCCAAATCGTACCTTTGAAATTCTCGCCGATCTCGCCTCGGAGCTAGTGCAGGTGATGCCGATGTCCTTATTCGCTGGAAGTCGCTTCCCTGGACCCAAATCTTGTTCTGGGATGCTATTACACCTCTTTCTGGCCTCTAGGACTTGCGATCCCTGGCTTCTGAACTTTAAATGGACCAGTGTCGCAGCTCGAAATATCCAGGTGCTCGGGGCCGAACTCTAGCCGATTTTAGTTTGATTAATTTTATAACTCTTTTATCGGAGAAACTTTTGCTAACACTTCCACATGTGCCCGGTAACTTGTAGAATAATTCTGTATCCTTTTTTTACTTGGCAAATAACTTTTATTGTATTAAAACATTAAAATTCAGGAGCACCATTTGTCCACAACTTGACTATTACAGGAATTCATTTCTTATTATTTAACAAAAGAGCAACGCGTTACCTAGTAACCGATCTGATATTGTTTAAAAGAAACAAGTATTAGTTACAATTTCACATAAAGAAATAAAATTTTATTAACATGTTTGTTGCTTAAAACTAGAAATTGTCCGCATTTCTTATACATAAAAATTGTTCTTTCTCGTCACATAAAACGTTATTTATCACTGCTCTGCTATAAACACTTAGTTTTAAAATGCACTGGCACTCAAGTTCAATTTTAAACACGTAACTGATCATTCTTTATTTCAGTTGCCCTCGTTCTGTATTGCTCTTTGCAAATTCTATCTTATCTTGCTTTGATTTCCATCTACCTTTCAGCTTGCTTGCTTCTCACTGGCCTGTACTTTTATTACTAATTCTACGCTCATATTCATTATGCACTTAACCAACCTTTTCTATTATTTATTTTCATTTGGTCCGGATTCAAATATGCTCAAACCTATCATATTACTTATATTATAAAAACCATCTTATTTTTTTTACTCAAACTTCAAATTCAATCCCTCTGAAATCTGCTTTGCTTATGCTAGCCTTAATCCTTCTAATTATACTTCTTGCATCTCATTACCAATGCATTTAATAACTTCAACTACTGTTTAGATTGCAATTAAATAAAATATTTCACCTCTGTGCTTTATTTGACTTTGTTCAATATTTCTCTCTGCCTACAGAATTAAATTGTTAGCTTTATACATCTCGATATATCTGCTAACTTAAAACTGACCTGTAACTTTGATGCTGGGTTAAGTAGGTCAAGGACGTATTATACATTTGAAATCGGGCTTAATGTGAATCCCCGCGCGCCATAATGATGTGCGATTAAGCGCCAAATGACGTCGCATGTAGCTGAAAAAGCAAAAATCTGGACATTAGTTCTTGAATTGTGACAGCAAGCGGAGGCCAGCTAAGATAGCGGTCAACGCTTGGTTTTTGAGGTGATATACGAGCTTTGCAAGTGCCGTACAACCGTGAGAAGCAACACCGAGGTTCGTATAACTAATAACTGGAAGCCTCTTAATCGATTTCAGGTTGAAATCACCCGAGCTCCCTACCGAGTGCGAAAGGTGCAAATTTGAATAGCGACGCAATCAAAGACCAAACTTCACAGTTTCGCTGGTAGCAAAGGTGCAACCAGGTTGATCTATTTACGACCAATGTATTTAATCAAACCCATCAAGTGCAAAGCGGCTACATATTTCGAGTTCAGAGTACAGTATTGCATCATATTTTAACGCTGAATTAGGACGCCGGCTTCAAGACGTGTCTTCATCGTCAGCAAAAACCTGCGGGCGGTTACACGTGGCGCAGGGTCGGACTAAAGTCAATTTGTTGAAGTGCGTGAAAGATATTTTTGCGAACTTTCATGTTAGTGTTGGCGTTCACATTTTGTTACTTTTATTTTGTGCAAACTATATATGCAAAAGTAGAATTTAGCCTTTAGCTCGTCGCTTGCAAACTAAACTTTAATTTTTGTTTATTCATAGAATATGGCAAACTGTAAAAGTGAATAGAATTTAGCTCTTAACCCGTAGCCATTCAAACTAAAGATAAATCTTTATTGTTTACGGCTTATATTATTTGCGTATTGTCGTTTTGTAGTTCTTATATTAGTATGTATGTAAACCAACGTGTTATGATTTGGTACAGGAGTTTAAAAATCGTATTAATAAGATTAAAAGAATACAATATTAAAAATTACAAAGATGAATTTAGATGTGAAATGGATATCAAAATTATTAAGGCGTATGTAGAAAAGAAAGGAAATCGAATTTATAATTCAATTAAATGAAGCTAATTGAGAAACAGTAGGATTTTAACTGAATTTAATATCTGAAATGAAATTGAAAGTTAATGACAAATACTTTTTCGAAATATACTATTCAACATAGTAAGTATTAGTCATATAAAAAAGCTTTAATAGTGTGTTAGACTGCAAAAAAATGCTAGATCGCTAAGGAGATAATTTATTGATTAGAATAAAATTTTTGATAACGAATATGATGTAATACAATTTGTAACGTTTGAAATTAAGAAATAAACCCGTTTATAAAATTTTTTAAATACATATTTGGTAAAATAAAAGGGTTAAAATTGAATATAAATTGGAGTGGTGAAGAAGAATAAAAAACTAAAATGTTAAAAAAAATATTAGCAGACTAGCTGGATGAAGATTAGAATGTGGTGAGAAAACCAATCTAATACAGTTATGATCTACAAAAGCAAATAAAAGTAAGGAAATGTGTATTGAGTTTATTGTGGAATTACATTGCATAGACTAAATGGATTACAAGGAATGGTTTACAAAGGAAGTAGATTACATCGACATCATTAGCAGATTGAGCATATTTGTGGGGCTTGTCAAGTGACATCTTGTGGCTTGCATCTGGTCAAGGTTCGTGGTGCTGGGTTGTAGCAGGCTTCATACGTGTGATTTGGTTGAGCATTAGAGTAAAAACATTTGGATACATGCTGTGGTGGAGATGTAGATACTGATTTGGAAAGGCGGGCAGTTTTTCGTGTGTTCCTGTGGCGAACTGGGTTCCTGTGTTGATTTGGATCCGGATTCTGGACGTCTTGGCAGTTGGTTGTCAGTTGAAGCCTGCGCCGTGGCTTTGAGTGGAGCAGTTTTGTAGCGTGGTGAGTTACAGAGCTACATGTATTGGGTTTGGTAGAGGAGAGTGTTCAATCCAATAAAAGGTAACAGAATACAGGTATTGAAAATAAGAACTGAAAGAAAATAAAGAGTGAAGTGAGTTAATTTTAATTAAGGAAGTACTTACTATTTGAAATTGTCGAATGCCAACTGTAACGATGAATTATTTGTAAGTGATTTGTCAAGGCTGGTTTGAAGTGTTAGTTGACAGATGTATTGAGTTGTTGTATAAAATAAGAACATCAAATTTTAGAATACAAGCAATCTATATTATAAAGAATCCGACCTGATTTTTAATCAAGTGTTTGTACTGAGGCTAGCAGTGCTTAAATTTTGATTGTCCATAATAAAAAATAGAGCAATTAAAATCCAATTTTAAAAAATGACTGAGAATAAAGTAAAGTAAAGGTGTAAGTCAATTATAACATAACATAAGGTGGTTACACAAAGTGGAGCTAATTACCTTAACAATATATAGTATATTACTTTATATAAACAGCATTAGTTCTTATCCCTAGTGAGGTTTGGAGTGTGTATTTTCAGAACCGTATGTATGAGACAAGCTCGGAGCTAAGCTGTGTTGGCATTTCCATAACCACTGCTGAAATAACAAACGGGTCTTGTGCATTGACGTTTGGGATAGCTAGCAACTTAAGGGCAACCAAAATTAGAATAACGAAGGAGCTGAACAAAGGCGCGGTACAGTAGTACAGTAGCACTAGTCCTATAGTCACTTATTCCTGATGCTTGACTGTAAAGTATCTGCTAGTTAAGTATGACTTCAGTACTTGGTAGTAAGGTGTAGGCAGTTTGGATTTTTTCCCTAGGCTCTTAAACTGTACCCCCCTGAAACAGTTTTTCGCATTAAATCAGGGGGTGCGGGCGTCACTTAACTATCATGCATTACCTAAGTGAAAACCGGAGCGCCCCGACCGGGAGTCGAAATCTCTACCGAGCGCTCGAGTTCTCACTGTGACCTTTACTGCGAGCGGCAGAACCGCTCAGCTGTCGAGGCCCCAGACAGTTTGGATTTAAGTTTATACATCAGGCCACGATGCAAATCTCTCTCAAAAGCCTGTGTTACATCCAAAAAGGCAGCTGTTGTCTTTTTCGAGGCACTTTCGGTTAAGCTTACATTGCTAGAAGTGAGGTGGAAAGTTTTGGGGCCTCTTTTTGGAGTTTTCACGGGCTGAAAATGGTTCGTTTCGTAATTATATGTTGAAGTGCGAGCCCCAGAGGTGTTTTGCTATTCAGATTATCGCTGAGGCAATTCAGGATGTCGTGTAGCTCCCTAAATCTAAAATCACGTGCGTCGTGCGCAAGAAATTTACGGTATTGTTACGTTTTACGTTTTGGGCTATTAAAAATTATACGCCGCTTCTGTTTTAAGCATTTATTTACAACGATTTATCTTAATCTATTTACACAACACAAGAACTATTAAGGCGGAACACACATTATTTATAAACTAACAGGACTATTTCTAACAACAGATATAATTTATTTATTTACACGCGATTTCAACATTAATGATTTATATGGCTATATTTATTTGTTATACACGCGTTATTTATCTCGCTAGATTTATGTACATACGGGTTTATTTATATGGCAGCTTCTTCCAAGCTGGAGTCGGCACTCGGACTTCCACTTCGACTTCGACTGTCCTCTTATTTCCTTTTCCCGTATTTATATATGCGCCGGGTGAGTCATTCTGGAAATGTCTAGACCTTGCTCGATACTTTCCGCAACGCTGACATGTTCGCGCGCATGAGTCACCAAGGTCGTTTCTCGAAGGGTGTGACTCTTCCGTCCGCACGTGAACCGGCTCAAGGGCGTGACATTGCCCGCGCCTTAGGTCGTTCTGAAATGATCGAGACGTTGAGTCATATGTTTGCAACGGTCCGGCCCCAAGATCGTTGCAGTAATATGTTTTATTCAAGTGAACATATAGATTCAAATAAAATACTACCTGTTACACAGTCGGGTTTCAGAAAAGGACATAGTTGTGCCACTGCTCTTTTAAATATTGTCGATGATCTGGTTTCTGCTACTGATGCTGGCAAAGTCACTGTGCTTATTCTCTTAGATTATTCAAAAGCTTTCGACACAATTGAGCACAAAACTTTGTTATCGATTTTACACTATATTGGTCTAAAACCCGATGCAGTTTCCTTATTGTCGAATTATTTATGTGGGCGGTTACAAGCTGTCAGAGTTGGCAACCATATATCCAACTTTATAGTTAATAATAGAGGAGTGCCTCAAGGTTCAATTCTTGGTTTACTTTTGTTTACGATTTACGTTTCTCATTTTTCTTCTGCGATTGTTTCTTGTAATTCTCATTTTTATGCTGATGATTCGCAGATTTATTTTTCTTTTCATGCTGCAAACGCACATTTAGCAAATTCATTTATTAATAAAGATTTGGAACGTCTCTCTATCATTTCTCAACAGCATTCATTAAAGCTTAATGCTAATAAATCGTCTGTAATATATTTTGGAAAGAAAAAAGATATTGAATTTGCGAAACTTCATGTACAAGTCAAAATTTTCGACAATTTATTACCAGTTGTTGAAACTATAAAAAACTTAGGATTAATTTTGGATTCCTCGCTACGTTTTAAGCAACATGTCTCTAAATGTTTGCAGAAAGCTTATTGCAATCTGCGATCTATATACCAAAACCGACATGTTTTGAGCACCGGGGTAAAGGCTACATTATGCCGTAGTTTGGTTTTATCACAGATGGACTATTGCGACGTAGTATACGATTCATGTCTTGATTATCAGGATAAAGCTAGGATTCAAAAGCTACAGAATGCCTGTTTGCGACTTATTTATGGTATACGTAAATATGACAGGATAACTTATAAATATGATCAACAGGCGACTCTTTCATCGCTCCGTCTTGTATTATAAAATTCTGCTATTTAAGACTCCACCGTACTTATATAACAAAATCTCATTTCGTACAGATGTGCATAATTTGAATTTGAGGTTTAGGGGTAATATCACTGTTCCATTACGTTACAGTGAATTTGGAAAACGACGTTATCTATATAACATTGCGAAATGGTTTGGTGACTTGCCCGTACACCTCAAAGTACAAACACTATCTTTATCCTCGTTTAGGTGCCAGCTTAGCAAAACACTTCATTCAAGACAAATTTAACGTGTTCCCCTATTTTATTTTATTTTATTTCATTTTTTTTAATGCGTTGTGGTTTTCGGGCAACAGTGAAGGCAAAGCCAGACTATAGTTTTAGTATTGTGTGTTTTTGTTGTTTTCGCAACGTAGGGTTAGGTGGAAGAACAGCTCACTGCTTCTGCTTTGAGCTGAATCTCGCCCTCCATATATTTTTCTTTTATTATTAATGATTGAATATAGGTGTTTTTTTATTTTTATGTAAATTGTGATCCAGTGTTGATATGTGTAAATAAAGACCATATTATTATTATTATTATTATTATATTTCTGTTAAGCATTTTGTCTTTTGTGCAGCAACTTCCTAATTTGTGTTTTTATTTGTCCGGACCTGTGTGTCATCAAAGGTTCCTGCGAGGGGCCGGATAGTCAGTGCACCATATCCTAGATAGATATTGGTAGAGGGATGCTGTCCCAACAGCTTTCCAGGCAATTAATTTGTCAAGCGAAATGCCCGAGCCATCGCTGTGAGGGGCTCTACGATAAGCTTTCTTAGGTGTACCACGCAGTGTGGCCTGTTACTTAAGTAGCTGTACCTAATTAATTACATCAGAGCGAATGTTTGGAGGCTTAACATATTTCGTTTACAAAATATTTCCTTTTGCTACGATCGAGCCAATTAAGGGTTTGTTGTCTAAAGGAATCGGCAGGAAATGTGTTAGTTGGAACCACTTGAAGCCCTTTAATTTATTTCCACCTTTTCGAAGATAAGTTAACCCCGACCCATCCTCCGTAGCTAGTCGGTGGCAGGGTCCGTTCATTATCGGCAAAAATGTATTTCCTATACATCACTTCTGCTGCCCATAATTTACTCACTAGATTAAATAGTCTGTCTTTCTACTGCTTCTCTCAGTATTTAATTACTTAGATCATTGCAAATCTCGTCTCGTGCTGCTGCTTTATTTGTTTTTAACTTCTTTATTGTTCCTGTACTTTCTTCTGGTGTTGAAGCATCGTCAACTTCCTGTCTTGGGTCCTTAACTGTTTTGCTTTCATCTGTTATCAGTATCCTATCTCATCCATTCTTCCTATCATTATTTCTTAGTAGTTCTTCAAATTTTCTTTCTATTTGCCATTTTCATTGTTTACTGTTATTCTTCATCTTTGCGTTTGTTGTATAATAATGTTAAACAGTTTGCAGTTCTTACTGTTGTTTTCAACCTCTTCCATTACCTTGTTTGCCCAATATTCTTTCTCCTGTTTGAACATTTTTGTAGCCCCCTTCTTTAATTATTTATATTTAGCCTGGTTGCATCGTTCACCTTAATAATAATGATAGTAAGGCACTAACATCCCATGAAGGCGCTTGGCCTGCAAGGCGGAAGGTCAGAGGTTCCGTATCCTCGCTCTCACACCCGGCTGTCGCGTGTCAAACTCATGACACGTGGTGATGTGGTGAGCATCACGCATTACACAACCACATTATTTCCCCTTGTTCTTTCGAACGCAGGTCCCCAATTACTTAAAGCGACTGGGTAGGCCGCCCGCCAGGCATCGATTCTGGGATTTGAACTCCAGACTTCCGCACCGCAGTCCAATGTTCTAACCACTGAGATACACTGGCGACATCGTTCATCTTAGTATAACCATTTTTTGTCTCTTGTTTCTTTTTGAATGCTTCTTCATAGTCATTGGCAAACCTTCATTTTATTTCTTTCTATCATTCAGTTCGCTGTATCTGCCGATTTTATGTTATTATTAGCTAAGCTATTTTTCATCGCCTTAAACTAAAGTATTGACTATTTTTAACATTAAATACTTTGAAGCACGACCCAGCATGAGTATTTAAAAAAACGATATTAAAATCAGAAGCAAAATTATCATACTGCTGGTTGAGAATGGAGACATTCTCTGGAATGGTAGTATAGACAGCGCATTTGTATTTGTAAGTGGAATTGGGCAGGTCAAGTGTTGCGACGTGCTGATCGTTGGACAAGAAGATGGACAGAAGATCTGATGGAGGTTGTAGGACCACACTTGGAAAAATGATGTAGGATCAGGAACAATTGAGAGACCACATGAAGGCATTTGCCCGCATGCGGAATACATAAAATTGATTTTTCTTTCTTTTTCAATTTAAATCCAATTTATTGTATATTATACTTGCAATTCTGTCTAAATAATAATAACAATACATGTACCTTATTCTAGCTTTTCCTTGTATAATTTGACAAGCAATCGCGTTGAGTATTAACTACTGCAAATACACCCGACTTGCAACAGTTTTAAACGTTTCATGCAATTTATGAAAAAACTATGCGAGTTACTCAAACCAAAAAATTACCATATTATTAACAAGTGTAGGTACTATGTTGACATATAACTTTTCATTTTAAAGCAGTAGTTTAATGCCAAAAAGAAATAAAAATACGGTGTGGCAGGTCAGATGACATATGCACCAAATTTGCAAGACCTCATATTTTTCATTCATGAACGAGTTGTAGCACATGTTATGTGGCTTGAAATGCTGAAAACAAACATATTTATTTTGATATTTTAGAATCCCAAATTTGAATAAAGCAAAAAACATTTTAAGAAAAACAGTTTTTTAACTATTGAAAACATACTTATAAATAACTAAACAGTTTCCATTATAAAAAAAAGAAAAACCTATTCTTCAGGTCCCGGGTGGTGTAGCTTGAACAAGCGCCCGCGTTCGATCAGTAGAGTTAAGCAACACTGTCTCTGGTCAGAACTTGAATGGGAGTTCCATGGCTGTATCTTTCGGCGCCTCGTGGTACGGCTGCCACGGAAATAGTAGGTCCCGGATGTCATAATAACATCATGACAGTCGTTAGTGGGGTTAGAAGTCTCCATAAAATGTACAGCAACGCCTATAATTGGCCTTACGGCTGTTGGCTGAGTAGTAAATAAATAACAAAATAAAGGAACTTTCTTCTCATATTGTATTTCAACTGATAGTATTCTTTTGTATGCAAGAAAAAAGTGTGATGTCCTCTGGAAACCACTAGCGAACCAAGTGTTTGTATTATCTGAGATGAATCTATTATTGATAGACCTCAGAAAACATTAAATGCGTTTAGGAGTGCCTTTGGACCATTGAATTTCTCATGAATTTTCAATATGGTTAATCTAAATCGGTTTCAATAATTCAATAATGTTGCCAACGTAATAATTAGAAGCGTCTGATCTTTTGCTCTCATATGTGAATTTGACAACTAAAAAGTCTCTAACAAAATATTCAAAATGCGTAAAGCAAAAACAAATTTGTTTCCATGTCCCCTCTGATAATTTCTGACAAATTCTCGCAGTCAGAAGACGAATCCCATAACGACTAGGCACTTTCATCTGAGTTTTCAAATTCTATTTTCTTTTTCTTTATCTTCCTCTTAGTGTATTTTTTCATCAACTTTTATCCCTTTAATTACATGGAGGGCACCTTGAGTTTTATTGCCGACGGGTTTCATGTTCAATATCTGTGTTTCCAACTATACTTTCCCAGGGGTCACTGCCACCTTTTTCTTTCTTTTAATTTTCTTTTCATTCGGGTAACGAAATTTCTCCAGAGCTTGCATTATGGAAGCGCTTATATTTTCGCTCTCTTGCTGAGTCCCATTTTTTATCCAGGATGGCAAACTTTTTAAAACTTGTGTTGGGGAAAAGGATGTATTCCACAAGCAGCAAAACCATTTATCAAATTCTTGGCTGAAGAATATTCGATGTTGTGAAGGATAGATCTCAAAAAGGAAAGGAAAACGGTCTTTTGGAACAATTCCTTTATTCTTTCTTTTCCACTCCGTTCGTTGTTTCCTCCATGCACTTTTTACAGGGCGGAAGAAAAAAATGTCAAGAGGCTGACAGAGATTATTGCTGTTGGGAAGTAAAAGCACAAACATTATGTTATATGTTTCGCATCTGGACATTACAAACTGAGAGAGGTGATTTAGGTAATAGATTATCACCCATTAACATTTGGGCTCATCATCTAGATTTTTAACGAACAGGACGGGGCGATTATTGTGTTCTATTTCCCACTATTCTTCTTTTACTTGGCATGTTGCAAGCAGGTACAGTTAATTACCTAGAGAAAAAATCCTGAGTACATCGCTGACAATTTAATACGTTTCAGCAAATGGGGTTAGGTTAACAACTAGACAACTCAGTTTTATCTATTGCTATAATTTAGATATCACTAATAGTATTTGTTGCACAAGTAAAGTTTCAGCTTCAGCCCCTATTTTTGTGTCAATATTTAATACAAATTAACCGATAAACTATTGCAATTCTACTTACGGCATTTAGACCACCAACACTACGCACCTACCATCTTAACCACCTTAACTTTAGGATGCGGTCAAATTCCTCATATGCTTGGTACAGGGTCGTATTCAGGAAAATTCCTATTATTACAAGTTACATAACAGTTGCAAGTCAGGTGCATTTGCGGTATTTTATACAGGTATAGCTAGATAGCTTAAATTGTCTATTATTCTTAATAAGGATGATAAAAATTTTGTAGTCTGATTGCTGGTTGTTTGCATTAAGTCGTTGATAATGATAATGTTTAACACAATTATACATTTTTACATTACAAAGGGGTCAATTTATTATACTTTAGTATAGCATCAGTCAGTTTAAAAAACGTTTTTACTAAATTTTTGAGAAAATTGTCAACTGAAAGGGAGCTTCTTTTAAAAATGCGATATTGAACAAGAGTAAGAGATATCATCCATTATTTAGTTGATTCATTATAAAGCATCCACCAAACCAAATCTTGCATGAAATCAATAGTTAAATGTTTGACCATATACATTGTTCAACAGTACGAGACTGATGCAAAATGAAAGAGAAACAATACAATTTCATAAAAACTAAAATGTGAAACTTCCTCTCTATCTTCCTTACCAACAAACAGCCTGGGAATTTAGCTCGCAAAGCTGTAAAATAAGAAAGAAATTGTAACTATGTAGTAACATACGAAAAATATATCGAAGGTTAACATTTTATTACCTATTCATATAGAATATTACATAATCTTTTACAACCAAAAGAAAGTTTAGTTTTACATTAATGTTTATGAGATAGAAATAAAGGGATACATAGCACAAAATGTGTTACTTATCGGGCACTTTGATTATTGTGCTATTACTCTATAAATTATTTTTGTTACAGCTGATGCCAGATACAACACGTGTACGATTATACAGGGTGTAACAAAAATAGTGAGTTGGCTATAGATGGTCATATAGTACTGTTATATAGAACCAAGAAATTCCTAGGTATACGTATGTCATCTAAAATTGGTTCTTTTTGTGTTATAGCCACTTGGTTAAAACCAAATTTACTGTTTGCTAAAAGATGAATTAGCCATAGGGGATCCATAGCATGGACACCTAAGTTGGATTCCCGAGACTTTTATGTCTCGGACACCTTCTGTGGTATCTCTCTTCTACTTTGCTTCAGCTCTGAATGAATTTCAAGTGTCCCCAGATGTAGCAATCTACTCCAATTTAATACAATTTAGCATATTAAAGCAAAGTAATAGTATGTAAACCAAGTTAAAATATACGGTACCCCCACCCAAGAAAAGCGCCCTTCCGTGCTTTCCAAGATTACTTTGACAATCAGCATCACTCCGTTTCGCTAATACAATGAAATGTTATGAACCAGTTATTTATAAAAAAAAAACCCAAAACAATTGTTTTTTCCAACAACCATACCTCAAAAGTTGATGTTGCCTTCATTTTCGGAGGACCTACCATATAAAAACGATCCAACACTTCAGGACGGTTCCTGGCGACCGGAATCGTGTACACATACGAACATACATTCACCACACAGCACGTTTAGGCACCCCCCCCCCCCCCCAATACGTGGGAAGGATCTAGTGGGCTGGGGCTTCACCAAAAGATCCGCATAGCCGAGACGGAGATTTGGTATAGTGGGTTCATTAGTCGGTTGGCACGAATTTTAGATATATTTGACTCAGAGTGGTTTCCATATGAGGGAATTTCAATACTTCGTACACTTCGTGTCGAAGTAATTGATGAATGTAGCAATAAGTATTGAAGTGAGGCAGTGATTCAGAATAAGTACCGCCAAGGAAAGGAGCACAGCATGTTACTGCAACATAAGTAATTAAATTAATTAACAAACTATAGCTGTTGTCATGAATGTAGGAATAGCACGACTATCATCAGGCACTTGTAGAACAGCTTCGAATACAATGGTGATTTCCTGGACTACGAGCAACATAATGCGGAAAATATATTGTACATAAATATATTGCTGAAATGATTACAGTGCAAAAACCTCCCTTTCCACGAAAACTTCCCTATCCAGAACTACAAGAGATGAAGTTAACATGAGGAGAACCTAAAGTTACGATTTTTAAAAAATTTTAGAGTCCTACAATGTTCTGCTCGTCATAGGGAACGAGGTTCAAAAGGAACACTTTTCCAGCCAAAAAACCAATTTCAATACTTTGGGATTTGAAACATTTTAAACAAGGGTCCTCTCATGGTTGCCATCTACGTTTGTCTCACTTCGACTGTAACCTAGTGATCATTAACCACATGCCGCAGTTACTTGTTTTGTATTTTTTAATTTAACCTAATCTAATCTCATAAAATTTAATCTGGAAGAAAGTAAAAACTGTTCAAATAACGATTTTCAAACTCAAAAAGGAAAAACTAATCACAAAAATGTTCTATTTAAACCTTTTCCCCCTCGACGAGCAGAACTTGTGCAGGGGCATTTTTGGAATGTATGTAGGCAGGGTAAGCTCCTCCCTCAATTTGAGATTACATGGGTAACTCGAAGTTTTTGCTCGCCAGTATAGAACACAAATAAGATTCTCCTGCTGTATGCTTTCTCATATGTCTAACTAAACTATATTTCACTGCTGCAGTATATGCACAAATAGAACAGGAATAAGGTTTTTCTCCTGTGTGAGTCTTCATATGTTTAACTAAATCACCTTTTAGTGCTGCTTTATAGTCGCAAATAGAACAAGAATAAGGTTTTTCTCCGGTATGAGTTTTTACATGGTCAACTAAATGTCTTCTTCGTGCTGCTTTATATTCGCAAATAGCACATGAATAAGGTTTTTCTCCTGTATGCGTCTTCACATGCTTAACTAAAAGACCTCTTTGTGCCGATTTATAATTGCAAATAGCGCATGCATAAGGTTTTTCTCCTGTGTGCGTCCCTACGTGTTTAAGTAAACTACGTTTCTGTGATGTTCTAAACTCACAATGAGAACAGGAATAAGATTTTTTTGCTGTGTGTTTCTTCATGTGTTTAACGAAATTATCTTTTTGTTCTGTTTTATACTCACAAGTAGAACACGAATAAGATTTTGCTTCTGCATGCTTCTTCATATGTTTAAGTAAATTACTTTTTTGTACTGCTTTATACTCGCAAATAGCACATGAATAAGGTTTCTCTCCAGTATGCGTCTTCAGGTGTTTAACCAAATTACTCCTCAGGGCTGCTTTATAATTGCAAATAGAACAAGAATAAGGTTTTTCTCCGGTATGCCTCTTCATATGGTCCACTAAAGTACTTTTTCGTGGTGCTTTATACTTGCAAATACAACATAAATAAGGTTTTTCTCGTGTATGGGTCTTCATATGGTTCATTAAAGTACCCTTGTCTATTGCTTTATACGTGCAAATAGAACAAGAATAAGGTTTTTCTCCTGTATGCGTTCTCATATGTATCACTAAACCACCTCTTTGTGTTGCTTTATACTCACAAATAGAACAAGAATAAGGTTTTTCACCCATATGCATATTCATATGGTACACTAAACTACCTCTCTGCAATGTTCTGTACTTGCAAATAGAACATGAATAAGGTCTCTCTCCTGTATGCGTCTTCATATGTCTAGCCAAAGTACCTCTCAAGGCTGCCTTATAGTCGCAAATAGTACAAGAATAAGGTTTTTCTCGTGTATGGGTCTTCATGTGGTTCATTAAAGTACTTCTTCGTGCTGCTTTATACTCACAAATAGAACATAAATACAGCTTTTCACCTGCATGGGTTTCCAAATGCTTAACTAACTTACACTTCCCATGAGCAATCGTATGTTCCAAAAAATTATTCTTATCTTGTGCTTCATATGCACAGACGTTACAAACTAACTGTTCTTGTAACAAACTTCCACTTGCTGCACACGTATCAGACAATTCATCTTTTATATCAACTTCCTCTTGTTTAATATTTAATTCGTGATAAGCCGTGTTGCTAATAGTATCTCGCACGATCTCTTGCTGAACATGTGAATTTGCAACTACTTTACTTTCTCTCGTCAGTGGTTCATGTAACATGCTGGTCATTGCATTAGGCAAAATAGGATCAGCTAATTCATGTTCCACGTCCATTATTATAACAATAATGAGGAATCCGGATTTATTGAATGTAATCTATAAAAAAAAATGCAAAACCAAATATTAACAAACTTCCTCCTTACACAGTCTAAAATTCGTACTTACATGGAGTAACATGAAATTTATGAATAATTTTGTTGAGAAAATGGGATAGTAGCCAACATAACGTTGAATTATTACACTAACACCCTTCGTAGCCCGACAAGTTCGGTTAGAACAAATTTAATTCAAAAGAGCTACTGCAGTAGATAGGATAAACATCAACAAGGCATCAATAACCATATACAGAGAGATTTTTCTTACTATGAACACGGCAGACGATATGTCGAATTTACAAATGCCGAGAGTTTGACTTTGACAGTTCGCGTATTTTGTCAGTAGATAATATCTGCTGTCATTTCTATTTTAAAATCGATAACTACGAAGCAACGGTTCAGTGCAAATTGTAAAATGGTATTATCAGGGTCCAACGGTCCAGGAAATTCAAAATTCTTTCACAACATTTGAAAATAGGCGTTCTTTATCGTTATCAACGTTACATGGAGTTATTTCAAATTTTGGAAAATTTGGTTGTGTTTCTCCCCAAAAGGCCTAATGTTCCCAATGACGACAGGAATTTAAAAGAGGTTTGTATTACCGCTAATGACTATCCAGATTATTCATTTAAATAAATTGCAGAACTAGTAGATTTAGCTGCGATATTCTTCCCGTTGGCCATTTCAGAAGTATGGAATATTGTGAAACTGTGACAGAAATGCCTAAAACTTCCTCTGAAAAGTCGTTTTCACTACAACTAACGATTTGAAGAACTACGTTTAAAATTAAAAGGGTTGTTCAGAGTACTAGCACTAATACGTCGTCGGCTAATGTGCGAAGTTTCTATGATCGTTTAGGATATTGTTTAGCGCAATAAGACAGGCTCTTTGAACAAGAGCTAATTTAAACTTCTTGAATTTTGTTGTTTGAAATAAAAATAGTTTTATTTTTGTTTGCATCTTTTTTTTACTGAGTTAGAAATTATTTCTTTCTTCAGAATGCGTTTTACTTTGAGAACCACCTTCTTTTACTGTACTGTTAATCTCTAAAAATCCTGTTTTTCAACTCTGAATTTATCACCTGAATTAATTACAGAATAACAGTATACCTTATACATTCTATCTGTGATATAATAATTAATTTAAAAAAATTACACAAGGCGTCTGTGTTGAACAATTACTTAAACAATCAACGCAGACGACCCGTGGATTAATATCAGAGTACCTTAGATCGACTGTCCATCGGTCTTGGCGTATTTTTAGGCAATCGTAAATTCGCCTTGATTTACTCGTGTTCGCAGTTCATGAATTTTCACTGTATAGGCCGTTTTCTTTTTAAAGATCCACCAACGTCGCATGTTCTTTGAAATGAATACGTGGCAACATGGCTAGGGTATTTCCACAACGAGGATTCAAAATTGAGGTTAGGTTGTTAAATGTAAATTGTAAACTGACATTTGGCCCGGCGGAAGTTTGAGCATTTGAATTATTTAAAATTAGATTTACGGTACGGATTTACCGGATGGTGTAATGTGTAATGCAGAGGGGTGTTACATATTCTGTGGGATATCATGTTTTTTGACGCAGGAGCCATAAAATTCAATTTTTTCTCGAGTTATGCAACTGAGACTGACTGAGAAAACACGATTGATGTACAAATGTATAAATCTTTCCACTAATTCTTACAATTGGAAGAAAATAAGGTGCTTTGTTCAAAGTGGAGTGTGGCCAAATAATGGATTTATAACCAAATTCATGTTCAACACATTTTGAATTTTGCACATTTGGCAGAAGAGGTGACATGGCTACATTATTTGCATTTTTTTAAGTTCAGGAACTAATGTTAACAATTTTGTTAGAGTGAAATATTCCCCACTTCGTTTATAATCATAAATTTTGCGACCTAATTCTTTACGAAAGAAATGGTCATCAAAAAATGAAGATTTTTTACGGCCACCGTAAGTTTTGGAAGTTTGTACTTCCTCGTCGGCAATAAAAGAGTGTAATATACTGCGGACAGAACATCTAGACACCTACAATAATTAGTGTTTAAAATGTTGAAGTTAATTTTACCCAAAGAAATCACAGCAAAGATATTTGAACGTTTCTCTTCTAGCTGTCGGCTACTTAAAGAAGGGACTAGGTTTTTCAGTTCGAGGGAACATTGAACTAGCGCGGTTTTCAATTTCTTGTCGAGTAAATTCCTTCCTTTCCGAGGCATAATTCAAAAATTTTAAAATTCAACTTTATCTGAGTTGCGTTTGCGTCGTTTGACGCATGAAATTAAGGTGACAGCTGACAGCACACTTGCAAAATTGCCATTTGTTATTCACAAAAGTAACTATAACTAGTGATTTTTCTGTTGGCCAACATTAAGCAATAGGTGGTGGATCTTTAAAAAATAAACGACCTATATCTAATACTTACTATATTGCTAGCGGCTATGAGTGGGAAACTCACCGATGAAGTGAGACACACAACCAACTCCTTCATGTATACGGTGAGCTGTGCGCAAGCGCGGCGGCGTCGTCCGCCCAATGGGGAAGTGGTCAAGTTTAAAATTCGCTTCTAAAGGCGGAGTTCGAATTTCCACGCAAGCGCACGAGACGTGTTATACACCAAGTGATACTATGTCGGCGCCGTAATGTGTTCTGAAGTTTCCAGGCCCTACCAGCAATATATGTGTATCATATATATGTCAATAACCTAGCACGAATTTTTTGGGATTATTTACATACGTTGTTGACACGCAGTAAAAAAAATCCGGAAAGAATTAATGCTCTTATGAGATTATATGTGAGAATTATTTACGCCACTGAAATAATTTTCAGCTGCCTACAATCTGTGTTTCTTTTCAGGTTTAAGCTGTTAAGGCGTTGAGCGTCATAAAAATATAAATGTGGTAAATAACTCGATTAATTATTATTTCTTTGTCATTTTAAACTGGCATTATTATTATTATCTCTATAATAGCAACCATAAGTAACTGTTTATAATGTTTATATGCTAGCGAGTTAATTTTCTTCTTAAATCGCTAGTGAACTAATAGTAGATTGTTCTACAAGTTAAGAAAAGTGAGAGTTTTTCAGCGAATATAAAAGTTTTACGTGAGCATGGAAGAATCACTTTTCCAATGTGTTGAACATGCAATTTTTCCGTGTAGTTGACAAAAATATCTTTTTAAATCATTTTGGTCAAAGTATGGAAGCGCAATGTTTTTGTATCCATTATACATTTTCTGAATAAATTTACTAAATGTGTTTGAATTTAAATTGTTTTTAAATAAATTTTGACCATAAGATGTTATTTCATGTTATTAAATCTATTTTTTATCAATAGTTAAGTCATATTTATTTGCCATGTCAGTGAATTTAATTACTGTAGATTGTTTTGATGGATGAAGGAAGGCAGCATTATGACATGACATACGATAGTCGGAATGCATAATTTGATCGTTTAAAAATAGACCTGCGCTTTTCACATATCGCAGCGGTCGTGCTTTTAAAAACATGATGTTTGTATTTATTTATTTTACAGTACTGCAATTAAAGTGATAAATAAATCGATTAAAACATTTATTTACTTTTATTTTATATTCCTATACCAATACGGGGTGTTCCAAAAATACCGCACCATATATTCAAGAGGAGCTAGAGCGTGTCTAAATAAGCTAATATATTTAACTGCAAATGTAATATAATGGCCCGTTTAAAAGTTATAAGCAGTTAAAGTTTGAAAAAAAATGGCAACACTGTTAGAGGTTAAACTAAAACAAAAGGAATTAAAGTATTTTAATCTTTTTTGAAACTATGGAAACAATACAAAATTCAAGAAAGCAACAATTACAACTAAACGCATAAAAAAACATTAATTATTATAGCAAATGTTTAAAATTTTCTTATTTGCAGCTACGCAAGCATGCGCTCTTCTTCTAATATTGCTATGTACCCGGTTTAACATCTCTAGTGTTACTGTAGCAGCAGCCGCAGTTATTCTATTGCGTAGCTCTTGTTTATTTGCTGGTGCTGTGGGTGATTGGGTAAAAAGAATGGTCCAATGATGTAGGTACCTAATATGCCTGCCCAAATATTTAGCGCAAACAGTTGCTGGAAACCTCTTATGTGAAATACATTGGGGTTTTCAACTGCCCAGTAATGATTGTTGTGCTTGTTAAATACCCCTCGAGTAAAAGTTGCTTCCTCCGTCCATAATAATTTTTTTGTAAAGTCATCATCTGCTTCAATTTGCTGTAGCAACCACTGCCTAAAATTCGTTCTTTGCAGAAAGTGGTTTTCTTGTAGAGCATCAACTTTTGAATAATGAAAAGTGTGATAATTGTCCCCTTTTAAAATTCTATGCACTAAACTGCAATTTATACCAAGCTCTTGGGCGATTCCATGTTTGCTCATACCTGGTTGATTTTCCACGACTGCAACAACTTGATCTTCTAATTGAGCAGTCCTGGTTGTTCGTGGTCGCCCATGGTGGTTGTAATTTAATTCAACACGACCAGTTTCCCGCATACGTTGCTCAAGCCGCTGAAAAACATTTTTATCGGGATGACGATTGGGATAACGCAACGAATATTCTAGAGCAGCATTTCTTAAGTTTCCATTGCATTCACCAAGAATGAGGTACATGTCACAATATTCGTTATTACTAAACATTACAAATGATCTTTAAATTTTGACATTACAGTGACATTAAATCATTGGCACAAAACACATTTGGTCAATACTTTTTGCAAATTATCAATCTGATATGTTGCCAGCTTCATTTTATTTCATATTTTAATAATTGTTGAAACATTTAAAACATTGTATTTAAAAACTCTAGCAACTTTTGGTAAAATAAATTTATTTTTACAAGATTATACTGGGTTTGCAATATTTTGAATATAGAAATTTATAAAATATAGTTCAGATTGTCATTTTCAATCTGCCCACTTTGGACCCCCATATCTTATCAACGGGGTTCCTGAGATATTTTTTGTATTTAACGTACGAATATAAGCAGGTACCTAAATAGCAAATCTAAAACTTAAAATTGTTCTTTGTACAGGATTTCGTATGGAACTTGATGGAAAGCACTCGTGAAAGGTATCGGTAGTTCAACAGCTGTATCCACATGATTTTGGACAACGGATTCAATATTGTCAATGGTTTATGGTAATTACCTGTTAGACTGCACATTTATGTTGAAACCAGCTTGCACCCGCTCAAAGTTGGAATATGGGCAACTATGGCGAATTATTGGCCCAATTTTTTTCCACGATACAATAAATGCAAAAAGATGCAATAATATTTGACAACTATTTACAAAGTATTCAAACACATTTCTTAATTGGAAGTATTTACTTTGGTTCTTAATATTAAAAATAATATGTTTTATTAACTATCATTATTTTAAATAAATTGAGCAATTTAATTAATTCTCAATTTTATTGCAATTTGTCATCTCAATCTTATCTCCTGTAGAGAACTATCATTCAACAGCAAACCGGGATCGCCTAACTGACACATTATTGATGCAATGAAACCAGAATTTGTTGAATTACTTAACCTTTCAGTAGTTGCCATTTCAGAATATATTATACAGTGTGTCTCACCGACTACGAGACATAGCACAATTAACATTGGGAAATTACGTAAGGATCAACTATTGCTTTGGCCGGATAGAGAATTGTGATTGGTCAAAAGTGAAACAATCATTGAATTATTTTGTTGTCATAACTGTGCTTTCGTTTCTAATTGCGGGTAACTTTAAAATTTGTATTATACAGTGTGTCCCCGGATTGAGTTCACTATAGGTATAATCGACAAAAAATTTTACAATTTTATTTTAATGTTTTGGGATCCCGCCCTGCTTGGTCTGAAAACAATTTTAAGCAGAGTTTTAATTTTTAGAAGTTAAGTCGGCCATGAAAAATGTGAAAAAACTATTTTCTATTTAGGTAAACTACCCTTTTTGTTCATGATACGGCAAAATTTTATTAAGAAAAGTTGTTTAGAATGATAAATTACTGCCTTATACAAAATTTCAGAAAGATCTGTTGACTTAGAAAACACCGTTATTTTTTAGATAATTGTATTTTATTTTCAGGTAAACCACTTTTTTTGTTTATGATACGGAAAAATTGTATTAAAAAAAGTTGTTCAGAATGAAAAATTATGGCCCTGTACCAAATTTCAAAAAGATCTGTCGACTTAAATTAAACCGTTATTTTTTAGATTAAACAAATTGCATTTATTAAAAATAACGGTTTCATCTAAGTCGACAGATCTTTTTGAAATTTTGTATAGGGCCACAGCTTCTCATTTTGAACAACTTTTCTTAATACAATTTTTCAGTATCATGAACAAAAAAGTAGTTTACCTGAAAATAAAATACAATTATCTAAAAAATAACGGTGTTTTCTAAGTCAACCGATCTTTTTAAAATTTTGCATAGGGCCGTAATTTATCATTCTAAACAACTTTTCTTAATAAAATTTTGCCATATCATGAACAAAAAGGGTAGTTTACCTGAAAATAAAATAGTTTTCGCTTCCCTGCCAAGGCCTACTTGTGTTTCAAAAACTGTAAATATTCTTAAAATTCTCTTCAGACCAAGCAGGGCGGAATCCCAAAACATTAAAATAAAATTGTAAATTTTTTTGTCAATTATACCTATAGTGAACTCAATCCGGGGACACACTGTATATACAGAGTGTCTCGCAAAGTTACCCCTGCACCTAAGGAGCATGTTCTTGAGATCATTTCAAGCAAAAAAGTTCATATGAACATGTGTCCTATTCTCATTAACTACTCATTCTGCCATCATAAGCAAGAAGGCGGTATCTACAAAAAAAGCGTTTCGTGATAAATGGCGAAACGTAACTTATTGATATTTCAACACCATGCGGTACATAATCGTGGATTTTTTGTATTATAAGTATGAATTTAGTTGTGTTTTATATAAAAAGAAACAATATTCACCATTTATATCGAAAAAAAAGAAATTGTAGCGAAAAAATGTAGATACCGCCTTTTGACTTTAAATTGCAACAATCGAGCAAACACTAAGTACAGATTGAAAAAGCGGCATCTACTTGACAATGTTGTATAATGGAAGACTTGATACTATTAATTTAATGAAACGGCAGTTGGCCATATCTGAACATTTGCGACCACGAAAACAGACAATAAAGGCGGTATCTAACAAAACAAAAAAAGAAGAAGGCTTCTACAAGCAGATACTGCTTTTCACTTTTGCATTTTGCATATGACGCCTTCTTGCGCTTTATAAGTAACAAAATTTCTGTAGATACCACCTTTTTTCATCTGAAAATCATAGTTATAATAATAATAATAATAATAAGCAGCTTTATTTCCCATATAATTAAAAATTACAACAACAAAAAATAAACGTAATTTCAATTAATTTATAGGGAAACCCCAAGGCCCAGGTTCAATTGCAGCGATATGCCGCTCTTGATCTACCACCCAAACCTTGCATATTAAAGATTTTTTCTTAAGTTTATATAATTCTTAAAACCAAAGAGCATCATTATACGCTCTTTGTTAAAACTATACACTAAAAACTAATACAATTCGACGACAGTTGGTCGTGGCTATGAAGAAATAATAACAAAGTAGCATGTAACACATCGTATCACAGTTGTGAAAGTAACATAAATATAAATGTATAAATAAATTATTGTTGGCGTAGCAACTCGATCGTAAGTTTTCTTTTAAAGGCATTTACAGACAGACCCTTCAAGAATATAGGAAGATTATTATATACCTTTGCTATTTGGTACGTAAAGGAGCGTTCATATAGTGCAGTTTTATGAACTGGTGGTGTTATGGTTCCTTTATACCTGATGTTTATGTTGTGAATATCTGTGCGGTAAGTAATTTTATTATAGAGGTACGCTGGTCTCTTATGCAGAACAATTCTGTGGTATAACGTGGCCGCAAGCAGTTTTAGTCTATTTGCCATATTTAACCAGCCTGCATCTTGCAATTTATGAGAAATATGATCATATTTTCTGATGCCATATGCCAGTCGGAGACACGAATTTTGCACTCTCTGAATTTGATTTATATTATCTTTAGTTAAGCATGAACCGTAAACTTCGGCGCAAAAGGTAAAATTAGACAAAACTGAATTTTAATTTCTTTTGAAAAATAAGTTCTATGAGGGTAAATAAGTTTAAGGTTCATATGAGCTTTCTTAATATTATACATAATTTGGGTTTTGTATCTAAACGTGTTATCTACCATCAGTCCAAGGTTCCGTGCCTGTTCCATAACCGGTATAGTAACTCCATCTATCTGTAAGTTAACAACTTCCTTTAATTCTTGGCAATGTTTAGCATTACCGAATAAGAGGACAATAGATTTTGCAGGATTAATTAAAAGTGAATGATTTTTAGATAATATTAGCAATTTCTTGAAGATCTGAGTTATTGTTTAAAAATGCATGCTGATAGTCAGATATAGTAAATGAATGGCAAAGCTATGTATCATCAGTGTACATATGAAATTTACACGTTCTTATGTGTTTGTGAAATAAAGATGTATACACTAAAAAAAGTAACGGACCAAGCACAGATCCCTGCGGCACTCCACCTGGTACAAGTCTCGGATTTGATGTACCACAAGGCAGCAGAACACGTTGTGATCGATTTTCAAGATAACTTTTAAAAAAGTCTATTACGCCATATGAGAAACCAACATAGTGCAAAATAGACAAAAGAATTGAATGATTCACAGTATCAAATGCCTTGCTGAAATCTAACAATATCAACACTGATACTTTGCCTTGGTCCGCAGCTTCGAGCAAATCATCGGTTACATTTAATAAAGCTGTTGCACAGCTATGTCCCGCCCGAAATCCAGACTGGTTAGTAGGAATGATGTTGTTTTGAGTTAAATGCTCCTTTAACTGAAGTGAAACTATCTTTTCTAGGATCTTCGATGGTGTAGGTAGAATCATCATTCATTATCGTATGGTTCACAGGACGTAACACATATCAAACACAGAGTGTGCAGGCAACTTGTCAAACTTAAAGCCATACACAGATACCAAACAACTTTATTCTTTTATGTTTGGTATCTGTAGGTAGAATACTAATAGGTCTCAAGTGTTTGTATTCAGTAGGATCTTTTATTTTTGGTATAGGTGTTACTAATGCAAGTTTCCACTGAGATGGAAAGATATTTTCATATAAGCAGGTGTTAATGATGTGAGTTATATATGGAACTAAATGTGGACAACAAAATTTTATCATTTGTATAGTTAACTCGCCAGAACCCTTAGCATTGCTTTTTATTTTAATTAGTATATAAGTTATAATGTCACAATCTACAAGAGTAAATTCCATTGGTACGATAGTATCTGAAAAGGTATTATTTCTATAATAATTTAAGGTATTATCATTATTGTTATGAATTCCTGTTATACTATCTAGAAAATAGTTATTAATTTCCTTTGGTTTACTTAGGTGGGTAGGTAGTTCGTTTTTCTTATTTGCTGATATATTTAATGACTTTAGTTCATTCCACATAGCCTTAGAATCCGAATTTGAAAATTTAAATTTAAAATAAGCTTTTTTCTCACTTTTTATAGCCCGCGTAGTTAGATTCCTTAAGGACTTGTAATACTCCCACTTGCCATTTGTCTTGTTCTTTAAATATTGAGCTTTAGCTTTATCCCTAAGTTTCATCATTAATCTTACGTTATCAGTAATCCAAGGTGCTTTCTTTTTTGTAATTTTCATTGTTTTGACAGAAGCATGCTTATGAAAAAGGCAAAGTAATTGTTCATTTAGAAATGCAACCTTCTTATTAACATCATTTATTTGCATGAAATAATGTAATGGCAATTGTAACACCCGTATTCATAGTCGTTCGCCAGCGACTCGACGGCGACTCGCCGGAGTTCCGCTGATAGTAAAAATATTTGCAAATTTAAAAGTCACAACTGATAACTAAGGTAAATATTTATAACTACGTATAAAAATAACGACCAAACGTTTAAAATAAAATGTCAATATTAGAATAGCAATATAATAAAATGAAAATAAATTTATGAATCATTCCCCAAATCAGCATTCATAGGTAGGTATACGTGTAATTGTATTATTCACTTTAGCGAATATATTGCCACCATATGTCCACACACACCTTACACCATATTTCTTACCAGCCTGTTTAAGCAGCTGGAGCCTTTTTTTAGTTAGGTCCTCTCTGATAACTATACTCGAATTTTTCAATTTCCTTTTATTATTGTAAACAGTGTTTTTTGTATTATGACTTACGAATTTTACTATAATAGGACGATTTTCGTCTATTTTACCAAGACGATGACTGCAGTCAATGTGTGCGGCCGTAATCTCTACTCCCAGTATATCGATTTGTTACTTATCTAAAATGATTGGAATTTTGTACCAATTCCAACGATACCAATAACTCAATTTCGATTTTTCTGTAGATACCGCCTTCTTGCTAATGACTGCAGTAAATGTCGCTATAATAAAGGAAACAAATTGTTATTTTTCCTGTAATTCATCTTTGATCGGCATACCTGAAAATCAGCACGTATGCAGGTTTATTACTGACATCGGGGTACAACGCCAACCCTTTTTACTGCAACGTTTCATGCTCTCAAAGAAAGTAGATGTCTTCCAAGCGTTAGCATTCAGGATGTTGCTGAGCAGCAGTTGTTGAATTATAGCTCATGGTTTTCGGTATTTCTTAGGTAATCTTCAATATGTCGCTATAATAAAGGAAACAAATGGTTTTTCCTCGTAAATTCTTTGTTGATCGGCATACCTGAAAATCAGCCCGTATGCAGGGTACAACGCCAAATCTGTGGTATATTTGCAGCGCAGTCAAAGCGATTAACAATTTGATAAAGTTTCGTAGTCAAAATAATTTTTAGGTTATGTGTAAACATCAAAGTCAGAGACACATTTAATATGCTTAAAACTGCTTCGGCCGTTGGTTGCATTCAGTAACTCTCTTTATTATTAATCAAAATTCACTTGCCTTTGAAGCTGTGTCAACAGTTTTAAAAAACACAAAAAATATGCATAATAAATAATTGTTTTCTGTGATAATATGGCTATTAAAAGTTAAGGGAAGTTTGTTTACAAAAACCCGAAAATAGAAATGGTGGAACGCAACCATAGTACTTTTAGTTGTGTAAACACGGCTTTTAGTCTTCTGCATTATTATAAGTGATGATGATGATGATGATGATGATGATAAATTAATTAAAACATCTTTCATTTCTCTAACTGCATTCCGATCGCTGTACTCGTTTTTCAACACCCTGTAATCAAGGAGACAAATTGAGCTCGCTCGGGAACGAAGTTTCCGGGTACGAGATGTGGGGAGACGAAATATCCCCGGAACGAAATGTGGGGAACGAAATGGGACCTGGACATATCGCCGAATGGACAAAACGCCAAATCGTATTTTAATGCCCAAAACGCCCAATCGTGCCCAAAACGCCGAATTCGTTTGAGTGGACAAATCGCCGAAAATGCCCAAAACGCCGAATGCTGTCGGTGGACATATCGCCGAAAATAGACAAATCGCTGAATTAGTTGGCGTGGACAAATCGCCGAAAATGCCCAAAACGTCGAATTCTCTCGGTGGACATATCGCCCAAAATGGACAAATCGCCGAATTAGTTATCGTGGACAAAACGCCGAAAATGCCCAAAACGCCGAATTCTGTCCGTGGACATATCGCCGAAAATGGACAAATCGCCGAACCGTGTAAAATGACCCCACATGGATCGGAAAGTTGGCATCGCTCGATTTTGTTCAAAACCCCCTTTTGTGTCGGTGGACATATCGCCGAAAATGGACAAATCGCCGAATTAGTTAGCGTGGACAAAACGCCGAAAATGCCCAAAACGCCGAATTTTGTCGGTGGACACAACGCCGAAAATGGACAAATCGCCGAATTAGTTAGCGTGGACAAAACGCCGAAAATGCCCAAAACGCCGAATGCTGCCGGTGGACACATCGCCGAAAATGGACAAATCGCCGAATTAGTTAGCGTGGACAAAACGCCGAAAATGCCCAAAACGCCGAATGCTGCCGGTGGACACATCGCCGAAAATGGACAAATCGCCGAATTAGTTACCGTGCACAAAACGCCGAATTCTGTCGGTGGACATATCGCCGAAAATGTCCAAAACGTCGAATTAGTGGGCTTGTACCAAACGTCAAAGATGTCGAAATCACCAATTCCTGTTAGTGGGTATGGTACAAATTAAGGATGCAGAATATTTTACGGCCAAACAAATAGCGCGAATGGTTTTCAAGTTGTTATTTCTAAGTTACAACAATAATAAATTCAACTAGCAATTGCTGCCAGCATAAACAACACCTGTAAACTAATAGTTGATATTCTAACTACAATTTTTAATATCTCGTGTGCATTTTTGTGATTGAGTATTGAGGGTGGTGTCATTTTGTTCCTTATGCTGGGACCCGCGACTGGGATGAGCGAGGGGGCTATTTGGGGATAAGTTATTATTTTAAAATATAAATAAAGTAAATATGTTTTAAAAACCAGAATATCTATTTTATATTCTATATCGCGCATATACTGCAACTTGTAATCTAATAAAATAAAATGATAATTGACCGTCATTGAATCCAAAATAGCGAACTTTAATTTTTTTATTTAAAAAACTCGTTGAATATAAAACAACAGGAAGGAGCATTTACCAGATGAGGTTGCGTCGAGAATGGAGGTTGCATATGGCGGATAGTTGTTTCCGTTTGACACTGGCGTACTGTCTGTAAAGGATATATTATGGGTTTATTATATATCAAAGATCAACATTTTATGTATTTCTACACATTTATATCGGGTGATTACAAATGTTTTTCCATCAAGCTACTTATGAAATATTTGTTATATGAATAGTATGTAGGTGGCACTGTAAGTCTATGTCAAATTCGAAGTTAGCAGGTTAGGTTTTGCGTCAGTCTTGATTATAAAATCACCCGGTATATTAATGCCTAGACAAGCTATTAGGTTAGCTTATTGGAATGTATATATATGAATTAAATAAATTATTATTTATTATTATTATACCTATTATAATTGTTTTACTGAGTTTAAAAGTTGTCGTTATTTGTATTAAACAAATTTTAATAAAAGAACATTATGTAAATTAATTCACATTAACATTAATTTCTGCTACAATCCCAAATTTATATGGTGATAAATATAGAATAAGTTGGGAGTTTTAACAAATTTATTTATTTTAATTTTTCTTAAATTTATTTATTTCCAACAGACAAATATAAATATTTCTAATATATGTATTTTTACAAATAAATTATAAATTGACTTAGGTATACATTTGTAATAAAAGTAGTAAATAGACCACATAAGGAAACATTCTTGTGCTTGGCGTTTTTCTACAGTACCTTAAATTTTACTAGAATTGTTCTATGCTTTTCTATATTGACTGCACTTTTTTATTTGTATGTGTTGTTTCACAAGATTGTCTGAATATATTTTGTTAATCGGTTATTATTTCGTCATTTGTCAACGCACAAACATCTAACAGAAATCCTAGAAATGCAAGTTTATAATGTGTTTACTGCATTCAGTCTAGACACTATATATTATATACTAGCTGACCCGGCAAACGTTGTTTTGGATTATGACATGATGGGGAAAACCTTTCAAACCATTAAGCACAGAATGATAAAAGTATGACTGCAAATAGAAAGTCGTAGTGTATAGAAAAACACACTTTCGATATTTTCCAATTTTCCGGCTGTCCCTTTGGATTTTTCCGAATTTTCTTTTTTTGCTAAACCACCTCGGGAGTAAGGCGAACAAAACAAAAAAAAATCATCCAAATCGGTCCAGTCGTTCTCGAGTTTTTGCGTTACTAACACACGGTGAGTGATTTTTATATTTACAGATAATATTGCTTAAATAATGTGTAATCATTTATCCAAAATGAATAATTGGGCCAGTCAACAGCGTGTTTCTTGTGTTAACCAATTCGTCAAAACTAATTTTGTGATTTCAACCGAACGCGTCTCTTGCGAGAGAATAATGCGGGCATTAAAATTCGGACGAAAAGCCCAATGGGGTGGAAATGCCGAAAACGTCATAGGTACCTGGGGCATTAGAAGAATTAACAAATTCACAACATTCTGTTACATACAATAGGTACCTAACTATTGTTTCTTTTACTAAGCGGTACAAACTTATTTTCGTGAACAAACTTTGATGTCAATCATGGATTTCGAGTACTTTTTCTGCCAAATTACCCAAAGAATTATTTGAATAACTTGGCATTTATCCTTGAAGAATTCATTAGCAAGCGCAGTAGGTATATAACACAGGCAAAGTTGTTGTATGAGCGTTACATGTTTTTCTTCTAATAAATTTATAAAAAAGGCCACGCTCCACAACTCAGGAATGCCAGTTGATCCAATATAACTTCGAATAGATTTGAGTACAGCTATTATTATGTGCAATTCTCATGGAATGATCACCTAATTTTCGATTAAAAAATGCCATCTTTAGATGTATCAAAGGCCGTTGTAGTCGACGGTTTACAGTCACAACCATGATATAACTAACTGTTTGTTATATCATGGTCACAACTAACTTTTTCAGTTTGGTGATGCAGGAAGTAATGGCAAAACAGATATGTGTGTTTTGTGTCGCCTATCATATACCGTGGAATTGTGGGTAGACAGAGTTATTAGCACTTGATTGGAACTATAAGTCTGACTTAAATTAACAATTTCGCCTAGCAACCATATGATGTCTTACGTTGCAACTTCTGTTAGATAATGACGGAACATCAACAGTCATAGTTGACCTTTTTGTTTAGCACCATTTGGAAGGAACCATGACAGTGTGCAAATTGTTTCCGGAAATGTTTTAGAAATGTAAGCACACTGGGCCATAAATACCGCCACTACCTCTTTTATTTTTTATGGCACTTAAACATTTTATAAGTTTGCTATTTGTTTTGTATAATCGATTACCTTTAATTTGATACCCAACAAGTTCATGTTTAGTTTTTTCTTTGAATATAAAGGAAGGAGTCTGGTCTTTTATTGGCCGTACTTAAAAAATCTCCATATGCAACCTCCAAGTATGACTCATTTGTGGTAGTTTATTCATGGTAGTTGTCAAATAACGTGATCATAGGGGTATAATTTTTGCATTTTAATTGTATAAAGCCTTAGTCAATGCGTACTTATTTTCAGATAATGTTTATTTACAAGCTGGTTGGTAATTAAAATGAAAATATTGACTGTCCTGAACTGCCGGCAAGACTTAACTTTCATATACCTGATATAAGAACGAGAAATAGTCTCACATTTGTTAATACTTGTCCTAGGACAAATTCCTATAAAAATTAATCACTTTTTGCAAGCACTGCATCATACAATCTTATTAATAATCAAATTGACATATTCCACTATGACTTGAAAGGTTTTTCTAAGGATTTGTTTTATACTGTAAGTTTATTGTAATCTTAGGTTGGTTTTCGACTGTATAATAGAAAAAAGTGGACGTGACTACCTCCCTGGACTTTCCCATACTGGAAACTGTTCATATCGTCTTTATTCAACAGTCTTTACAACATATCAAAATGTCAACTCGATGACTCACGTCTTCACCGTGATAAGCGTTTACACTTTCACGTAAATTGCGGGTAAATATAAAAGAATGTGTAGTTCAAAACGTGACCACCGAGCTTCTGTAGATGACGCCAAGTGGACAAGCCGCCTAAGGTCACTATATCAATAAGGTAACGCCATTCCATTCCTCGCTTGAGAATGTGAGAAAATTGTGAGATAAGGATAACAAATACAAATTTCCCAAGTGCAATAGGGAGGACACTAGTTTTTGGGGATTTTCTTTTTGGTGTAATGGCACTTGTAAAGTGAGGAATCTGTTAGGTTATGTGCTTTTATCCCCAGTTGGAGAAAATTGTGCGACAAGGATAGATATAAAAAATCACTAATGGCGATACCTTATTGATATAGTGACCTTAAAGCCGCCACTGTGCTATTAGTTTATGTATTACTAGCTTTTACCCGCGACTTCGTTCGCGCGAGGTTCGTTATTTGTGTATTAAATAATGACTAATTATTTTCTGTCATCCCATCCCATCTCATCCCATCCTATCCCCGTCCCCGTCCCTTTCTCCGTCCCCGTCTCCGTACCGTCCCATTCCGTCCCGTCCCGTCCCGTCCCGTTCCGTCCCGTCTCGTCCCGTCCCGCCTCTCCCCTTCCATCCCATTCCTTCCCTCCCCTTCCCTTTCCGTCCCGTACCGTCTCGTTCCTTTTCGTCCCGTCCCTTCCTTTTCCGTCCAGTCCCTTCCTGTTCAGTCCCTTCCCGTCCAGTCCCGTACCTTCCCGTCCCGTCCCGTCCCTTCCCCTTCCATCCCATTCCTTCCCTTTCCTTTCCGTATCATCCCGTTCCGCCCCGCCCCGCCCCGTCTCGACCCTTCCCGTCCCGTCCCGTCCCGCCCCTTTTCCTCCCGTCCAGTCCCGTCCCTTCCCGTCCCGTCCCGCCCCTCCCCTTCCATCCTATCCCCTCTCCTTCCATCCCAACCTTTTCCTTCCCTTTCCGTCCCGTCCGTCCCGCCCCGCCCCGACCCGTCCCGCCCCGCCCCGTCCCGCTTTGCCCCGTCCCGTCCCGTTCCGTCCCTTCCCTTCCCTCCAGTCCCGTCCCGCTCAGTCCCGTCCCGTCCAGTCCGTCCCGTTCCGTCCAGTCTAGTCCCGACCCGTCCCGTTTCTTCCCTTATGTCATGTTCACCGTCTTGGACTTAAAAATAAATGTAATTTTCGCAATCAACGTCCCAAAAAACCTCAATAACGACACCCATATCGATTTTTAGGCTTACTTACCCCATTTCACCCCCTAAGGGGTTGATTTTCGGAAAATCACGAAATACGTGTTTGATTATTTGTTTTTATGAGTACTCCTACGAAGTTTCAAGTCGAAATGTCTATTTAATATTATTTCTCCATACAAAATTGGAACCCCCATTTTACCCCTTTAGGGGTTGAATTTCGAAATATCCTTAATTATTCCTTGTATACATCATAAAGGGAACCTCTGTGCAAAATTTCAGCTTTCTAGGTCCAAGGGTTTGGGCTGGGCGTTGATGAGTGAGTGAGTCAGTGAGTCAGTCAGGACTTTTAGAAATATATATAAGATTTTCCTCAAAACGGCTGTAGCACCCAGGTGAAATTTTCTAAGTACCTGGAAATTATATTTTCTAGGGCATACAAAATCGATTTTTTTATTTTCGCGGAAAAAGATTCTTTGACGCAAAAATATAACAACCGTTAGAACAAAAAAATTATTTTTCAAAAATAGAGGGAGGAGGGAGCCGGTGCGCTTACATATATCCACGAGTGTAATATTTTTTTTCTACTCCTTTATTAGTAAATTGCTCATTAAGCACTGCTTACTTGATTAGTAAATTCGTTGTTACAAACAGTGTTAAGTAATGATAATGACTAACACGTATTTTTTTTTATTACGTTACAGTTAGCTTCTGTTGTTTGTACGAAGCGGTGTAGGGATGTGACTGCAGCCTCCTAATTTTTAAGATGGTGTGACAGATGATTTGACAGTTAATAAAATATTTCTTTTTCGTTTAACGAAATGAGTGTGATCGTAGAAAAAGTATAGTACGCAACTCGAGCTATAGAGCAATTACACGCTCGTGTAATATGCTTCCTACAGCTCTCGTTGTGTAATATACTATTGCATATTCATATGCTCCATTATGCACTGAGCAATTCAGTGAAAACCCCAGCTACCTATCTTGTTTTGTTTATTAATTAAAGGGGTTTAAATTTTCAAACTTCAAAGCTTCGTAGAGGGCGCCACAGATAATTCATGAGATTCTTTAAAAAACAGATCGATAGCCCTTTTCGGGGTCTATCAGTGTATGAAGTTTAAACAAATTCCTGTGGCAGTTTTTGAGAAATGATTTTTAGAAAATTTTCAAAATTTTGAAAATTTGTAATTTAGGCCCCTTAATATTTTTCACAACACTTTTTATATCACCTCATGTTAGCCTTCGTATACTATTTAGAAAAAAAAAATCAATTGAATCGATTCATCCGTTTTTGAGTAATAGGGCGTTAAACTCAAAATTTTCAAAAAATCATAGCGCCCTTCATTTTAAACCTAGCGAGTTCGGCAAAAAACTAACAGATTTGTCTTATGATCCTCTATCGTTATCCGCGATAAAATTTTCAAAATTTTAATCACGAAAACAGTGGTTCCTAGAAGCCCAAAACGGATATTTCTGTGAAAATCTCGATTTCCAAAATTTTCATGATTCCAAGACTTCCCTATACCTATGGGTATGGGAAAGTAATTATGTTTGAGTTAGTTCTAAATATGAAATTGTAGACTTTCTATAATTGGGCTTCCTGTCTGTTGGAAATAAATAAATTTAAGAAAAATTCAAATAAATAAATTTGTTAAAACTCCAACTTATTCTATATTTATCACCATATAAATTTTGCGATTGTAGCAGAAACTCGTTAAATTAATGTTAATGTGAATTAATTTACATAATGTTTTTTTATTAAAATTTGTTTAATATCTATAACGACATTTTTAAACTCAGTAAAACAATTATAACATAATAATAATAAATAATAATTTATTTAATTCATATATATACATTCCAATAAGCTAATCTAATAGCTTGTCTAGGCATTAATATACCGGGTGATTTTATAATCAAGACTGACACAAAACCTAACCTGCTAACTTCGAATTTGACATATACTTACAGTGCCACCTACATATTATTCATATAACAAATATTTCATAAGTAGCTTGATGGAAAAACATTTATAATCACCCGATATAAATGTGTAGAAATACATAAAATGTTGATCTTTGATATATAATAAACCCATAATATATCCTTTACAGACAGTACGCCAGTGTCAAACGGAAACAACTATCCGCCATATGCAACCTCCATTCTCGACGCAACCTCATCTGGTAAATGCTCCTTCCTGTTGTTTTATATTCAACGAGTTTTTTAAATAAAAAAATTAAAGTTCGCTATTTTGGATTCAATGACGGTCAATTATCATTTTATTTTATTAGATTACAAGTTGCAGTATATGCGCGATATAGAATATAAAATAGATATTCTGGTTTTTAAAACATATTTACTTTATTTATATTTTAAAATAATAACTTATCCCCAAATAGCCCCCTCGCTCATCCCAGTCGCGGGTCCCAGCATAAGGAACAAAATGACACCACCCTCAATACTCAATCACAAAAATGCACACGAGATATTAAAAATTGTAGTTAGAATATCAACTATTAGTTTACAGGTGTTGTTTATGCTGGCAGCAATTGCTAGTTGAATTTATTATTGTTGTAACTTAGAAATAACAACTTGAAAACCATTCGCGCTATTTGTTTGGCCGTAAAATATTCTGCATCCCTAATTTGTACCATACCCACTAACAGGAATTGGTGATTTCAACACCTTTGACGTTTGGTACACGCCCACTAATTTGACGTTTTGGACATTTTCAGCGATATGTCCACTCACAGGATTCGGCGATTTTTCCAGGCTAACTAATTCGGCGATTTGTCCATTTTCGGCGATATGTCCACCGACAGAATTCGGCGATATGTCCACCGGCAGCATTCGGCGTTTTGGGCATTTTCGGCGTTTTGTCCACGCTAACTAATTCGGCGATTTGTCCATTTTCGGCGTTGTGTCCACCGACAACATTCGGCGTTTTGGGCATTTTCGGCGTTTTGTCCACGCTAACTAATTCGGCGATTTGTCCATTTTCCGCGATATGTCCACCGACACAAACGGGGGTTTTGAACAAAATCGAGCGATGCCAACTTTCCGATCCATGTGGGGTCATTTTACATGGTTCGGCGATTTGTCCATTTTCGGCCATATGTCCACGGACAGAATTCGGCGTTTTGTCCACGATAACTAATTCGGCGATTTGTCCATTTTCGGCGATATGTCCACCGAGAGAATTCGGCGTTTTGGGCATTTTCGGCGTTTTGCCCACGCCAACTAATTCGGCGATTTGTCCATTTTCGGCGATATGTCCACCGACAGCATTCGGCGTTTTGCGCATTTTCGGCGATTTGTCCACTCAAACGAATTCGGCGTTTTGGGCACGATTCGGAGTTTTGGGCATTAAAATACGATTCGGCATTTTGTCCATTCGGCGATATGTCCTAGACCCAACAAAATTCACTACCGTTGAAGACCTTGCTCTCACACCAACCCATTCAAAAACAACGAAAATGTATCGGTAGAACCTGTAAAAGAAATACGATAAGTTAAGTTCGTCTACCAAAGCCTCAATAAAAACAACAGCCACGCACAAATAGAAATTCGCAGAGATAGAATTATAAAAGTGATATAACAACAAGTCAACACAAGGCATATATTAAAAGCAATGAAAGACAACCGCAGGCAAAGAGAATAAATCAAAATTCACATTACAGAAATAACACTAATATTAGTGTGTAATCTTCCAAAGTCGCCCAGAAGTTAAATTATTATTATATAAAAATTACAAAGGGCTCTTTATATTCGACCAACCCTGAATTTCAACTTACTAATGTATATAAATTGTTATTAAAAACAAATATATAAAATAAGCAGGTTATATAACCAAATAAAAATATAAAGGAGTCTCCTTAAGTACCCATTCCAGAAAGCTATGTTTGCACGTAATTCGTAGACACGACGCTTATCACAAAGGCCCTTGGATAACAAAGCGCATTCAGAACTTCACAAAATTAAGGCTCAGAAACTGGTGTTAAAAAAGAGCTACCGCATAACTGCAAAAAGAACAAATTTGAGCCGTTACATGGTTATCACAATAATAATATATCATTTTGTTAATAGCTGCAAATCTAAATAAGAAAATAAAAACTCAATAGCGAATCAATGAGTGGAGACAGTGCGGAAAGGCTATATTGTAAAAACAAACGATTGAAAACGGTTCGTTACGCTAGTAATCCGAATTCTCGCAATAGGCATATTGCGACCGAATTGTTATATACTTCTATACCGGGTGTCCATTCTCAAAGTCGAACATAGGCAATTAACATTAGTGCATTCACTCGTTCTTCATTGAAATAATACATTTTTCTGTAGATAATTTTAACAGACGTTGACGGAAAATATCTGATTTACACCAACTAATTACCATTTGTTTTGACAAATGCTATCGAACTTGAAAAGCAATGCATGGCATATTTAAAAATTCCCAAGTTTTAAATTAGTATTTTAAAATAAAAATTGCATCTTGAATATTATTATTGGAATCTTTTGATGCGGAATAATTTTATCTTTCCATTGATACCATTACCTTCCCTGTAAGTTGAATTGGCGAGCAGGAATCGGCAAAAACGTTCAATACAATGTTAATCGCCTATGTTCGACTTTGAGAACGGACACCCGGTATAGTGGTATAGAACCGATAGCAAGGGCTTCAAAGGCTTCAGTACTTCCTCGCAACCAAAATAAACCTAAGCATGTTACAGCTATAACTTAACAAACGTCCGGTAAGCAATGATGCGGCAGATCTCCAAGTTTTCCCAACAATCTGCGTGAAATCATAACAGCAAACCGTAAGTAAAACACCTTCTACATTAAAGTCTAACATACACACGAGGTATTTCAGAGTCTGGTATTCCAAAACAGCTCGGCTACAAGGGCGACGCAAATACCTGATCTTGCACGGTTTTAAAGGGGCCAAACGATCATGAGATTTGCAGAAAGAGCTGTGGGGGAGTTGTCAAAACTACAAGAACAGGTCGTGCGGACGTTTCTCTAGCTGGGAAAGCAAAGTCGCACAAAGGATGGCATTGGACAGTCCCAGGTGCTGGGTAAGGTTAAGCGTAGCTTAAGTTACTCGAAGCCGCTTGCAGATCCAAAATAGTCAGATTCCAGGCGGGGGTAACACAACTAAAAAGGGGAAAATACAAAAAAACCTAAAATAATAACCAAACGTGTCAAACAAGTGCGAGGAGCAACTCTTGTTACATACCGAAGTTGTCAGGTGGCAACAGGTGAATGTAGCTTCTGAAATAATGTTTGATCCTGACTTAACCAGTCGAATTTCAGCAACTACACAATCAACACGAAGATGCTGAACTGAACTTTAAAAAATAATAAAGAACTTTATCCACCTTGATCGTGAACCTTTGAAAAGTTCTACTACACATCACCAAAATCAGTCTCCCTCAAGCAATCTCCCAAAATTTCCTGTACTCGGTACTATGGAAAAGCTGTCACCTAAGCTAGGAGAAAAGTGACCCAGATGGAAGAAAAATTCGGATTAATACCTATTACTTTTTGGAATCTACTGGCAACTTTATTAACGATAACCGGAACCCTCAAAAGGGTGAGCACTATAGAAGTTGTAATTATCCAGTAATATGCAGACACATCTTCACGGAAAAATATAACTTCTGCAGCTATGGCATTACGTAAAACTCAACACGTAGTCCGAGCTGGCTACAAACACACGTGCGGTCTGTTTGCGGGTTCTCAGTCTTCTTTCTGCATCTCAGAGCTCAGACGCAGTTTCCTGTCTGTGCTCAACGCAACGTGCCTACTCACGGGGCGAACTCATTGGCGTGGGCTCGGAATTGTACGTGTACCGATGTATTATTTTTTGACTTTCAGGATCAAGATTACGCTATTTTTTACCCAGGCTTGCTGTATCTTGAAATTGTTTTTAAGGTGTCCAGTGGTGCTCTTTTTGATTTTAATCTTCTCCTAGACGCAGTTCTTAAATGTTTGTGAATTGGAAGTGTTGCATTCTTTTATATCTTTTATTTAATGTAGCTTCTGGAAAGCAAGCATTCAGTGCAGGTAGTGTGATGGAATGTTGTTTAAAGTGGACAACTTGCAATATGAGGATCAGAATTTACTTGTTGCATACCCATCTTGATTTTTTCCAAAAATATTGGACAAATGAGTGAAGAACAAGGGAAGATATTATATCAAGGCATAAAGGAAATGGAGCGCAGATACCAGGGAAGGTAAAATACCAGCATGATGGCTGACTAGAGCTGGCTTTTAAAAAGCGAGAAAACTGGCGCTGTACATAAAAGAAAAATAATTGACACAAAGAGTATTAATGATATATTAAAATGTCACAAAAATGAGTGTATAAAATATTGACGAATCATTTATTATTATTTGAAAGCTATATCAAATGTAAAAAATCTGGTGTGATACACTCACACAACTTCCTTTTACAGTCATCTTATAATTAGTCAAAAATTTCATTTTTAATTTTTAACCATTTGTTAAAAATTTTCAAAAATTACAAATTCTACAAAAACGGTACAAAATCGAGTGTTAGTTGAAGAGACACATTTTCCCTAGAATTTTAAGGTGAATTCAAAAATGTAATAATATACCGGGTGTTTTATTTAAAATAGGAGTTAATAAAAAAAATAGAAAAAAAAACAAAAGAAACTCACTTTAGAAGTATTCAACTGAAAAATCATTTATCTCACATCAATACACATTAAAAATGTAAGAAAAGTGTAAAGTTTAAAAAAAATCGTTAGAGCCGTTTTTGAAAAAATCGAAAAAAACTGAAAAATCACAAGAGTAAACACCTACTTCCGGTTATGCGATTTTCTTCAAAAGCTTGCTGTCTCATCTACATAGTACACAAAACTTATATATGAAGTTTCAACGCTATACCTCTTTTCGTTTTTGAGATATTCTGTTCACAGACAGACACACAGAGAGACACACAGACCAATGAAAAAAAATATGTTTTTGGGATCAGGGGACTCTAAAACGTGAACATCCGTTGAAAACTCAATTTAGAATTTTTGGGGTGAATCCAATACTTCCTTTATAGTAAAAGGAAGTAAAAATATGAATTTTTGCTTACCTTTCAAGTTTAACATTAACAGTTGACAGAAGTGTCATTTGATATCATTCTCATATTACCAAATAACCATGAAATATAATTTTTCTTTGTACTCAATAACAATCAAGGCGATAACAAAGATTAATAATACAAACAATTAATAATATTTTATAATGCCTGAACTTAACCTGATTTAAGAGTTGAATGTTTTACCGGAGCTAGATAAATAAATAGACTAAATAAGAAATATTTAACATAAATTAATTATAACAAAAATTTATTTAAATTAAATTAAAGAAAATTGCATAGCTAAAGGGGGCTATAGCAATATTTAGGCAGTAGTACCGATTGAAATTCAAACCCCAGCCAACAACCGTAAATTTGTAAAATACTGTAATTATTGTATTGCTATAGTTTGTAGCTGTTACTAAAAAATAAATGTGTTATGGTGTGGTCACACGATCATTTTGTTGCATCAAATTTGCTTACCAAACATGTTTCGTGACGTCATAAAACAATGTTTGGTTTACTCTATCAAACTGGGTGGTTTGTATCAGTTGTTATTAGTGGGGTATGATCTACTTTCAAGGAGCTGGTTGTTAATTGTTAATATGTATTTTTGTTAAAAATGAAGAATGGACAAGTCATCATTTTTCTTTCAGTAGGTTTAGATCTAGCGCAACAGATCTAGAAAAGTATAGGCCCGTAAGTGGTTACAATTGCGTGAGCAAGAACGAATGATACACAAAGAATTGAAGATGATAATAGTTTTAAAAATTATTTGAGGGTGGGCGAAACAGTGTTTATAAAATCGCGTCAAACAGCTGCACAGAGAATAGAGCACGTCCTATTTTTAGAGATGTTTGACAAACACCCAAACACGATCAGTGACGTCACAAATACGTCATCATTAATGTATGACAAACAAATTTGATGCAACAAAATGCTCGTGTGACCTATGCTTTAGCAAGTGTACTTAATACTATTTAGTTTTTTTTTAATCGGCAGTGACGTACGTCGAAATTGTCATTAAAATACGAAAAATCGACAATTAATTGTTTTATGACTTTTTGTAGGTGGCAGGGCGATGCATAAACGTCAACTGACGTCAACATAACCTACAAACGTTGTAATTTCACGATTTCTCGATTTCAAAAATACATAATGTAGCCCTCATGTGGTTAATTTGCTTTGGCCTTGCGAGACTCGGGAGCTAAATCCACATTTGTGATAAAAAATTAAACTTTAGTGCTTTGGTATACAATAGTGAAAGCTTTTTCACACTATACTAATTTTCAAATAAGAATGCAGTAGGTGGCGCTCTATACTCAAACTCAGTTTTGTACTAGGAAAATTCAAGTTTGCTTGACTGCTCGTGTTTTACAATAATTGTGTTCTATAAAATTCAAATAAACGTTGTAGACTGCCTTTTTTGTTGAAAATTTTGAAAAATATCTGATTTTTAGATGGTTGTAATGATGTCTTTGTTTCGACCAATCGCAGACATAGTTATGATTTCTACTTAGTTTCAAGTACTGCATGCTTATTTGAAATTTAGTATAGACGTGAAGCTTGCCTTACGAGCGCTAGTGAGTTGGGCAACACGTTGTGTTGTGTATGAGAAAAAATATTTTTTTATCTTGTTGCATACAAGATTTTCTGTAATTTTGAATCATATTAATTTTTATAGTAAATAAATTTATTTAAATCAACAAATTAGCACTAGTGTCAATATGAAATCTCATATTGCAACCACAAAATGTCATTATATAAGGTCAAAATTACAGAAATAACTATTTGTTTTCCCACGCCCACATACGAAAGTGGCAGTTTCCATACAATCAAGTAGCCACGAAAAATTGCAATATCATTCACCTGGTCGTTATCATAACGAACGTGTTTGTTATTAAAAAATGCACAATTCATTGTTATACAGTGAGCTAAATAACTAAATATGCCATTTTAACCTAAAAATTGTTGACAATATGTCATTTTAACCTAAACACTACTGGAAATATGCCATTTTGACCTAAACATTACGGACAATCTATTGAGTTGTCAGTCGTCACAATAAAACTCTCATTCTTAAATTGCAAGATTATCTTGTAGTGTACGTCACGCACTTTGAACTACCGTTTCTAGAGGCAATAATGCAGGTGGGATTGAAATTTGACAACAATATTTTTTACGCACAACCGGGCCGGAAGTGTACAGCTTAGTTACCACGACCGCAAGTACAACTTTACGCCCGGCGGGCGGTAAAGTAATTTGCGGGCGATAAAATAAAAACGCGGGCGGAAAGTAACTATGCTGCCCGCAAATTACCTTACCGCCCGGCACCTTAACTGTGGTAGTAATTTTTGGCATTAAAAAACCTAAATTTATTTTTTCTACGGTCACCTCTAAAACTGACTATTAAAAGCTCACTGTCAATGCGAAAAGTTAGCGATTCACACATTTTTTCCCTAGTAACCATTTTAACATCGCAACCACGTAAACAATGTCTTAATGAAATAATCGCGTCACTTCATTTTACTTTACGCAGCGCCATGGCTAACCTGATTATTATTGTAATTCGTCATTTTTCTGGAACTGGCTAAAATTATTGACAATTGCATCACGGCGCGTCCACCATCACGCAACAGTTTTATTGAGTTTGAGAGTTTTTGTGAAGTTGAAGATGGAATCTGAAGATAATTGCACTCCGCCTGAAGTATTTGAAGCGGCCCAGACAGCAACCAATGAGTTGTTGCCGGCCAAATCGCGCGGCCTCTATGAACGGCGGTACAACGACTTCATCAAATGGTGTGAATCGAAATTTAAATTATTTAACAATTTTGTCATTTATTTAGGACCGTAGAAAAAATTTATGTATTTCGAGTGTAAAGAGCCATTTTGGTATTCGGTTGCTTTTTCGCGCCTCGCTGCCGCTCGGCACGAAACTCGCATCCTCATACCAAAATGGCTCTCTTTACACACTAAATACATAAATATCTATTAAGTGTTTGTTCTTTGTTCCATGCAGTTGTGCGTAAAACGTTGTATGTACAATCGCGGAATTAAAAATCCGGGCGAGTCTTATAAAGGATTTTTGCAATTTTTCGGTAATGTAAATTGAGCTTTGCGTTTCTAGGTTAGCATTTGACAGTTAAACAATGCAAAGTGAAATCAGCAAGCTATTTTGACTTATAGGGTTGCCATACGTCCGGATTTCCCCGGACATGTCCGGGTTTTATGGCCGTCCGGGGACGTCCGGGCGGGTTTTGATAACTGGTCCGGATTTTCGCTAGGTCTCAAACTCAAAAACTGACGCGCAGGCACAGAACAATACCTAATCTCGCAAAACAGATCCGTCTAAAAAATCGAAATTTGCTACCGGACGCCTACCCTATTCGGTAGCAGTCGGCAGCGGTCGCGGCCGTTCGTGAAGCGTCGTCTAATTAAGCGTCCGAACTACCACGTGCAAAGATCGTCTGCAGTCTGCACTAGGTATTGTTTTGTGGTCTGAATTCTGTGCTGTGCTTTCTTTTGTGTTGTCAGGTCTACGCCAGATTCAGTCACATAAAAATGCCGAAACGACACTGTAAAGTTTCAGAAGATTATTTTCAAGAATTTCCCTCAATAAAAAAAGGAAGAACAAATACAGAAGTCTGTTGCGTAATTTGCAATTGTTTTATAAGCATTGGTCACAAGGGCAAAAAAGATATCCTAGAACATAATAATACCCTCAAACATAAGAAAAACTTGCGAAGTCAGTCGGGCAGTTCGGGTTTGCAAAATTTTGTAAGTGTAACAAAAAATGAAGATAAATCAGTGAGGGCTGCTGAAGCTGCATTGGCTTATCATACAGTGGAGCATCACCATTCTTTTAATTCAATGGATTGTACTGCAAAGGTAATAATTATTCGGAAGGATAGTTTAAAATTTTGCAAATTTTTATTTTTGATTTAGATTAACAAAAAGATATATCATGATTCTGATGTAGGAAGAAAATTAACTTGTGGTCGTACAAAATCAGAAGCAATAATCACTGGTGTTCTAGGACCCTATACGTTAAAATTGATTTACAATCAGCTGAAAGAAATTCCTTATGTTGGTGTATCTACGGATGCAAGCAACCACAACTCAATCAAAATGTTTCCCATATTAATCCAGTACTTTGACTGTCAAATTGGAATGCAAATAAAAGTTGTTGATTTGCAAAGCACAGATGGAGAAACTGCAGAAATGGTTTCTGAAATGCTGGTATCCAACTTGGAAAAATTAGAGTTAACAAAAAAGTGCATTTCATTTTCGGGAGATAATTGCAATACAAACTTTGGAGGTATGAGAAGAGTGGGTACAAACAACATTTTTTGTAAACTTAAGTTAAAGATTAATGAAAAGTTGGTAGGGATAGGCTGCCCAGCGCACATCCTTAATAACACAATTCATACCTGCTGTGATTCCTTGCCCTTCGCAGACCTCGAAAGTATTGTATTTAAGATATTTAATTACTTTAACATTTATACTGTGCGAGTGGCTTCTCTTAGAGAGTTTTGTGATTTTGTTGGCAGTAATTATGAACAACTTTTATACCATTCAAAAACAAGGTGGTTATCTTTATTTCCCGCAGTAGAGAGACTTTTGAAAATGTTTCATGCTCTAAAGGCCTACTTTTTATCTGAAAAAAGTCCTCCATACCTTCTTAAATCATTTTTTGAAAATCAATTTTCTGAGCCTTATTTGTATTTTGTACACTCTTTAATGACAGTTTTCCATTCTAACATTGAAAGCATGGAACGTCATGATAATTCTATAATTGAAGTCATGGATATTTTACACTCTATTTTAAGTACTTTAAAAGAAAGACAAAAAAATAATTTCTTACCGCTTAAAATTCGAGAGCTTTTAAAAAAATTAACTGATGATGGTTTTGAAAATGAGTGCCTTGTTTTCACGAATAATGTTTTTGGGTTTTACGATACAGGAATTCAATATTTAAATAATTGGATTAAACCATTTGATGAGTTTAGAGTATTTAATTGGTTAAATCTCAAAGACCTATAGAGAAACTTAAATGGGAAACTGACATTATTCCATCAATTTCCTACCTCCTTGAAAAAGGAGTCGATATTGAGGATTCAAAACTTTTTGATCAGTTCACAGCATTAAAACATTATTTTGCCAATAATGAATTTGCAGACGGAAAAGAACTTCCCTCCCACAAGAAGTGGGCCAAATACTTTTCGTCCTGCAAATCCTCAGAAGTATATTCTGAATTAATAAAAATATGCCAGTTTTTTTATGCGCTTACAGCACATAATGCAAATGTCGAAAGGATATTCTCTCTCATAACTGCTCAGTGGACCAAAGCACGAAATAGACTGCAACTTGAAACTGTAAAACATATGATTTTTGTAAAGTTTAACCTTAATTACACTTGTTTGGAATCTTATGATTTTTTGTTACAGCCTGAGCAGTCAAAACTGTTAACAGAAGTCCAGTCTTCAATTAAATATTTGTAGATTTAATTTAAACATTTATGTTATGTTTACGCATAGTCATAATTATTAGTTTTTACCTTTGTCAACAGTTTATTTTTTGTTTTAAAGAGATTTTTAAGTTTTTGATTAGTTTGTGCATTAAATATATGTATCCGTTAAAATAAAATAAAAATTAATGTTTTTTTTAGAAATCTTTGTGGTCCGGATTTTGTCCGGATTTTTAAGTAGCTTTGTCCTGGTTTTTCAATTTTAGAGATGGCAACCCTAACTTTGACTAATTTCACCAGGTAACGTGATAAGTAAAGTAAAGTAAGGTATACACTGATTCATTTGAAGTGCCCGGATTTTTAATTCCGCGACTGTACATTACGTACAGTGTGTTCAAAAATGTGTTGCACGGAGATAATTGGCTATTGTAAGCGGTGTTTAAAAATGTGTTGTACAGAAATAGGTAGTTGGCTGTTGTATATTTTGTCAATGGTAAATAAATTTCAGAACTGTCAAAGTGACAACTAACAGTGACAAAAAATATCTGTTTCTATTCAAAACTTCAAAATGTCTGCAATGGATATGGTACAAAAAGCCCACATTAAAATGTATTTAGGTGATGGTTTACCTTTAAACAGACCTAGATCTAAAACCTTACAAGATATTTGTGTGTACAACTAGGGGCGGACTGGCTAGGGATGCCGGGATGCAATCGCATCCTGGGCCCTTGGGCCGTCCGGGCCCGCAGGCTGTAAATTAAAATGCAACATCACTAGCGCGTTTACACAGGCACATTTTGGACCCAGGGCCCCCGCCCCGCAATTAATTTGTAATCCATGTATTCCTCATTTTCAGAATAATAATGCTGATGCATGCAAATATTGCATACCATGTGCATTTAAATTGCTCTATAAATATAACGTCCACTCGTCAGCGTATACAACCCTATATGTTACGTACAAGTTTCTAATCACACTGGCGTGTACGCAGGTAAACTGTGAGCGAAGTTACAAATAGTGAAAACTCGATTGTGACTTCAATACAACAGGATCTCCTGGATGCACTTTTACTAATCAGTATTGTGACGTTTCATCCCCTTACTAACGGCGTCAAAATTTTTACCTCTGGTTAAGCTCAAAATTGGATAATTACGTTCACGCAAATATATATTCGATTAGTAAAACCACTAGATATTACCCAAATAAATATAATGTTTTTAGCTATTGTTATGATACATGATATGGGCAGAAATCATAATAAAAGAATGTTGAAAATTGAACGAATAAATTTGGACAGTTACAGAAATTGAGTCGTAATAGATATAAAATTTAAAAATTAATTGATGAAAAACAACTCTGGTTGCGTTATTCATTGGGATTCATAAAATACTGGTAGGCTGATTTGAATGCATTGAAATTAATAATTAAGGAAAAAAATTCAAACTAAGGTTACATCGACAATTGTGTTTGTTAAGAAAATGATGTATTGTTATTATTTAAATTAATTAAATAGTGTGCATAAATAATGGTTACTAGTAGATAAGAAAAATTTGTTTATAAAACAGTTACCTAAACAGTACTCACAAAAGCAGATGTAATAAAATTTCTGGAAAATTTAATATTGAAAATAAATTGAATTTCTGCATAAATTGTTTAAATATAATATGGTATTGTGAATAGTATCACAAGAAGCAAAGATATACAGTTATTGTAATATTGGTCTACAAGAATTAATAATCATCGATGGATAATGGATTTATTGTATTAAACTAACGGGTGTTCATAAACAGTCGTCATCCCAGTAGGTTTTGACTTCAGAAACGTATGTCTATTAAAATTGAGAAAAAATGCGCTATGACAGTACTCAATAACGTTTCATTGTGTTGCACGAATTAATCAAAGACATAACATTTTGTTTTTCAAAGCAACTGGGATGACGACTGTTTATGAACACCCGTTACAAATAAGAAGAAGTAATTTCATATTGGTTGTTTGTGGAATTGGATAGATACTTGGTGCATGGAGTTTGAGCCGTCAGCTTACCTGAAATAAATGGGACAAAGTTAATATTTGAAAATTAATAGAAGGAGAGTAACTTACCAGGACAATAGTTCGTGTGAAGAGCAGATCTAGGGGTTGCCAGTACCAGATAGCAGGACTTTGGACTGCAGCAGTGACCAGGACGAGGTTTTGGAAGCAGATAAGTTGTTTGGACGTGAACGAGCAAGTAGGACATTGCTAAGATTTGGATTGATGATGCAGACATACAAGAGGAGCCAATAGCTGTGATGGTTGTACCAGAAAGAGCAGTAGCAGCTAGGAGAAGTGTTCTTTTTCAGTAAATCGCAGGGCTAAACGTAGGAGCTTGTGACATCGGAGACTAGCAGAACAGGATTTTTGAGCCAACATCAATTGACAGGACCAAGGAAGGGTTAGCTGTTTGGTGTTTTGGACGTTGCAATCTGTTCGAGAAAGGCTTTAGTGGTGAGTGTTGTTCGTGGTAAGGACATAAGCAATAAAAAACAGGTTTGTTAGATTAAGTTGACATCGAAGTCTTGAATAACTGTCAATTTTGAAAGCAAGTAACAAAAACTGAAGCAATAATTATCTAGTAGAGTTAATTAATAGTAAACGTCAAATGTAAAAGCACAATTGTCAGTACACCTTGGTGTAGTAAATTTGAAAAGTAAAATTTGACATTTAAACATTAAATTAATTCAAAGAATTTGAGGTTATAAAGTTTCATTGCTACAGTAAATAGCATACTAGATTTGATGAACCCAGCCCGAAGAGATAAGAGGTCTTGATTATAGTGATATAAAAAGAAATACATTGAAGGCATAGTTTCCATAATAGGGGCTATATAGCACTATATACAAAGGTAAATTAGAAATAACTGAATAGTACATTATTTAATTAATATGTTCTACGGAGACGGTATCTGGTTTCGTGGGACGCGCTGCAACCCACTACACCGGGGCGTGTTGCGGGCTCCTAATGAACTGCGTAGGTCGTTTGAATCGTCTACCCCCACGCACGTTGATTCTTTGGAAAATCGGCTGAGTAAATCTTTTGTTCCTTCGAACTTGACCTTCCGCCGCAGTTGTTGACAGTGATTTTAAGCTGTAATTTGCCCGTGAAATTGGCGATTTTTAAGGGTTACCTGGGGTCAGCGTTAGTAGTTAACTCCTGGCGCGGAGGCCGCTGGTACCTTACGCAAGCTGGGCAGCGTTCTTGGAGCGAACGCGATATTAAATCTTGCAGATGGAAGACGTTCACTTTTTAGCCAGGAACCGGTGGTTTGGCGGCCCGCCGGCAATGAA
>CALNHX010003272.1:132729-154171 GCA_940337035.1 Agriotes lineatus | reverse complement strand
GGTGAAATGCACAAGCGTATTCTTTCTCTTCCTTGGAGGTTATCTGTACTGATTTGGTAGGTCCGCTTCCGGTGTCAGCTAAGCGTAATCGGTTTATTTTGGTTGTTGTCGATTGTTTCACGAAGTATGCAATGATGTTCCCTCTGAAGACAGCTACGAGTGCGGCGGTGGTTAAACATCTTGAGAATGAGGTTATGTTGGTCTTTGGTGCTCCCGAGAGGATAATTTGTGATAATGGGAAGCAGTACGTCAGTAAGGCATTTCGGGATTTAGCCAAGCGCTATGACAGCAAGATTGTGTATAATGCCAATTACCATCCACAGGCAAACCCATGTGAACGGGTGAATCGAGTCATCAAGACCATGATACGGTCCTATGTTAACAACGATCATCGAACATGGGATGAGAAGTTACCACAGTTGGGTTATGCGTTACGTACAGCGGTACATGAAGTTACAGGTTATTCCCCAGCCTATTTGAATTTTGGTAGAGAACCGTGTTTGTCGGGGAAGATGCATCGACTTCGGGACCAGGGCAACCAACCTCTTGATTTCCACGATCGGACCGATCTTAACGAACATCTTAAGGGTTTGAGGAGCATTTATGCTACTGTTAAGGCGCGTCTCGATAAGGCTTTCCATACCAGCACTCAGCGTTATAATTTGAGGCGTCGACCAGTTAGTTTAGAGTTAGGTCAGACTGTGTGGAAGAGGAATTATACCCTCTCGAATAAGGCCGATTACGTGGCTGCCAAGCTGACTCCCAAGTTTATCAAATGCCGTGTTAGACAAAAGGTATCGCCGAATGTGTATGAGCTGGAGGATTTTGAGACTCGTCGGAGTTTAGGTTCGTGGCATGTACAGGATTTAAAGGTTCATGAAGATGAGGATTTAGAGTGAGCGTGTTTTAGGGTGGTTGGTTGGGCACGCAGGGAAGGTCACCATAGGGATCATTATCATCTTGTTTTCCCCATTTTAGAGTATAGGGAGCTATATCATCTTGTTCTCCCGTCTCTTTAGCATTAGGGTAGCTGAATGCTTGCGAATGTGAGTTTTGTAGGTGTCGTTTGGTTAGCACCTGGTGTCTTGCAATATTTATTTAGGTTATGTACCGTTTACGTCATTTGAGGGATTTTGGGTTGCTTGACACTAGTACTTGTTGGATTTTGGGTTAACATTCGCGAGTAGTTGGTTGTTCAGTGTTAGGTTTGTTTCCGTTAAAACGGAGTTATCGTTCACAGATTCTTCTGGTGAACCTTTTTTTTTTTTGCTGTACGATTAAGTTTCCGTTAGTGAGGGATCATTGTTCACAGATTTTCCTGGTGAACGTCTTTTGGTTCGTACGAGCGAGTTTCCGATAGTTCGGGATTATTGTTCACAGATTTTTCTGGTGAATGATTTAGTTTGTGTCGAGACGATCAGTCCTTCATTCTTCGCCTTCTTTCCTTCCGACATTTACCTATCCCTTTTCCTTTTCGTTCAGTGTATATGGTCTTTGGTATGAATGTGGTGGGCCCATGAGTTGCTTTCCTATTTTTCTGACTTTCTCTTTGATCTGGTATGTTTGTGACTTGAGCGTGAATGGAGTCTTCGGAATGCATGAGGTAAAGGTTGTAGGGACCTTTGTCCCCTCCGTACGCGGTGTGGGAGGGACCCTCAACCAGTATGATTGGTGAGGAGCATAAATGTGGCTCTGCCTGTCGCTTCACTGATCTCCTTCAGATCCTCTTTTCCCGGGGTTACCTTCTCCTCACAATCGTCAAAAGAAGAACCCTGATCGTTCTCTTAGTTTGTTTTTGTAGTCCTATTTCGGTCTAGCAGTACCATAACTGCCGGGGTATCTTCCACCTCGGGGTTTTTTTTTGTTTTGGAAGTATTCAAGGGGGCGGGTACTTGGTGTGGTCTTGGGATGATGTTTGGGGGGTCTCGGGTCTGGGACCGCTCCGCGATGGGTCGTCACGGGTCTGCTCACCGGCGCAGCACTCTCCACCTCGCAGCGACGAGTAGACTCGATCCCTGTCGTGTGGGTCGTTCTGGCTTCGAGGTCCTCTGGGTGTCACCTCTGTCCACACCAGTAGTTGTTGTTCTGAGGTGCGGGTTTTCGTGGTTTATATGGTTGTAGTTTGGATGTTTGAGGGTCAAACCTCTTTAAGAAAGGGGGGAGTTGAAACCAATGAATTGTTTTCTCGTAATTATGCAGTACTCTCCGCCTGATAGCAGGCAACCTTCGTTGTTTCTCGAACAATACAATCCGCAATTGAAACAGATCTAGTGGAAATACAGGTTTCTATTTTCTTTTTGGGAAGTTCGTATTTAAAATATTGGTTCAGGGCTCTGTTTTATCGGTACCAACAACTTCCGCCGTTGTCGTGAGATGGCGTTAGGGAAGCGTCGTTTTTCGTGAAAAGTTGCTTGCTAAGATGTCTGCCCGCTAAATTGTTTGTTTGGACAATCTTCGAGGTGCATCGTCTCCCATGTAGGAAGCTGAACTGAAAGAAGGGTTCGTAAAGGACGCCCAAAGAACCTAGTTGTTGTGGCAGCCGCTATTTTAACATCCTTTCCGTCGATGGGCCAGAAAAGTTACCAAAACCTCTGTTTGTGTAAAGCACATTTTTCTGTTAGGCGAATATCAGACTTTTCTGGGTAAGCACGCTTCTCTCTCTTCTTATTCGACCACTAATTTTGGTTGTGTTTACTCAGCTCCTTGCTTCGGGCTGAGATCTTCCTTGCTTTGGGCTTAGATCATCCCAAAGTCGATGGCTGTAGTTCTTCGCACACCCCTCGGAGAGATTTGAGGCAGTCCGGTTCGTGGTGGCTCACAGCTTCCCGTAGGAGCAGCCCCCTGGTGTTTGGAGTGAGCTCGTGAGGCCGAGCCTGGTTTGAAACCTACCTCGATTATTTTGCAATTTGTTATATGAACTCTCAAACGATTTCGTTGTGCGGCATTGTATTATGTTCGTTAACTGCTAGGATGCACTGGAATTTTCAATTGCCTGCGTTATCTTGTTTAGCAATTCATATAGGGTTCTGTTATTAGCGGCTTCACCGCAAGTAATTGTTGTAATCAAGGGTCACACGAAGTGCGAGCTTCGCTGTGCTTATGTTAAAGTAAATTCGCCGAAGCTCATTTTGGATTGAAATTTCGCTGAGCGAGTGGCAAACCTAGTTGCGATAGTTCCATGCTCCTTCGGATTAATTAAAATAGCTGGAACAATATTCAGCAGTGCTTATTTCCATAAGGCAGACAGATCTGATTGCTTACGTGGGTATCCGTAAATTATTAACTTGATACATATTAAAAAAATGGAACGCAGTACAACGGTAACATTCTCTTAGCCTTCGGTTTGCTATTAATTAATGTGTTTTGGCCAAAGTTAGTGCTGAAAGTAAGCTCATTTAGAAATTAGTTACGAGGCCGTCAGCCTAGCTGCAATTTCGGATGCACCCGATTGAATTTATGAAATAAGTAATAATGTGATATATATTTGCCTGCTGTGATATATATTTATTTTGTGCTAGTCTTGTCTGTGTACTTTATGCCAGTAATTACAAAACAATTTCATGCCTCCCTGTTATCCGATACATTAAATATTAGAAATATTATACGATTTATCACCCTGTGGGTTTTGTTTTATTGTTTACGTTGCATTGCTATCTTGAGCGAGTTTAGTGGTTTTTTTTGCTTAAACGAACGAGTGGAACATAAGGCTGCAAACCCCTTGGCGCCCTTATCCGTTCGATCTGTAGTTTTTTTGGAAGGTAAGTTGCCCACGACCCTTCTCCTGAGTTAGTGCGAGCATGTTCCGATTTACCATCGGCAATTGTTGATGTAACATGACCAAGAGTACCTTTTTTGTGTACAAAACATTGGCGGTTCAAATGGGCGTCTCAAAACCGTACTTTTTCCAGTGGCGTAGAAGTTGGGGAGAAAATCACTCACTACCCCTTCAAAATCTTCACCAATTATGACATAAAAAAAATTTTTTCTCGCAAAAAACATAGCTTATTATGAGTAGAAAATGGTTACAAAAGCTGTTTTTTGTACGATAAACGGTTCCGGAGATATTCGCAAAAAACAAAATTTTTTTTTCAATTTCCCACCCTGTATCTCGAAAATTGTGCATTTTAGAGGGTAAGTTAATAGAAACTTTTTTTCAAATTTTTGGACGAGCTATCACATCCTGAAGTCCTGCGCATATATTATGAAACATCCTGTATAGCGGGTGTTCTATTTAAAATATGAATTAATAAAAAAAGAAAAAGAAACAAAAGAAACCTATTTTAGAGGTATTCAACTGGAAAATCACCTATCTCACATCAATACACATTAAAAATGTAGTAAAAATGCTTGACAAAATCGTTAGAGCCGTTTTTTTTTTAAATCGAAAGAAAACTGAAAAATCACAAGAGTAAAAACACCATTCTTCCGGTTATGCGATTTTATTCAAAAACTTTCTGTCGCATCTAGATAATACACAAAACTTATATATGAAGTTTCAACGTCATACCTCTTTTCGTTTTTGAGATATTCTGTTCACACACAGACTCACACACACAGACAGACAGACCAATGAACAAAAACATGTTTTTTGGGTTCAGGGGACTCTAAAACGTGAAGATATGTTGAAAACTCAATTTCGAATTATTGTAAGAGGTGACATTTTTATTTTATTTTTAGTGGATGAAGTGATTCATTTTCGTATACACAACAGGACGCAAACTACTTTTACGTTCTAAAACGCGTCCAGCGACGTTTGAATTAATTTAGTGAATAAAATGGATCAGGATATTTACCAATTTATTATTTCAACTTAAACAGTTAGTTTTAACCCTATAATTATACTAAAGTTAATTAATTACTATATGTAATTACATTGAATTCCAATGTTAAAATGACATCAATTTTATAATTATTATTCATATTCTATCAAATAAATTCATGTTGACAGTTCTATAATTTTTATTTCAATTTTGCTTAATATTAATTCAATTTTCGCAAACATTTTATTTGTATCTCGTGTTTTTTTTATCGAAAAATTATAAAGAAAGTATCACTTTTTTAACAAAAAAATTGTACAGAAAGTAACACGTTTTTAACTATTTTATTGAAATTGCGAATTGTCTATTTGACAGTTATAAATGTTGAAGTCTTTTTCGACCAAATTTCGAGTTACAAGGGATCACTATGCAAAAAATAACGTTAGCAACACATATGAAAACAACTTTTTTTACTCATTTGTAGTTGTTTTTGAATGACTACATGTATTCACATACATTTTCCGATGGCGATTCCACACGTGTGTTACATACTATTTTTCCTGCGACAGTTTCGCATTCTACAACAAATTTAATCTTTTAATTTGACATTCGTTAAAAAGTTGTCGGTTTTAACCAGTCATAGTATGATTCTTACATGAGAGTGCAAAAAGTGAGTACTTTCTGCACTGTCGTAGAAGTAGCATATTATTATACTAGTTGTACCCCTCATCCTTACTTACCTTTGAAGGCTTACACTTCACCGACTAGCTCAAGATACGGTTTCTTATCAGGGTTTAACAATTGTGGGATTTTTAGTTCGTTTCACTTTCATATAAAGGTAAAAGTTCATTTATCAGAAGAAATGGGCGCCATAACTTTATTTAAAAAGTTTTAAATTCAATAAGTTTACAAAGGTTACGTATTCTTTCTAACAGTCCACAAATTAATTGTTATGCATTAGAGGCTTATACCTTTCTAATTTTAATACACATTATGTAATTATTTAGCAAGTTTTATTCTTCTCTGACAAGTTAGAATTTGTTCTAATAAAACGTTAGGATTAATAAATCTATCAGTATCTAGGAGATTTCTTATACCTATTTAATTAATAACCTCCGGTTCGTAAGATGAAAATATAAAGAGCTCTCTATACCCTCGTATTTCTCTTTCCTAGGTCTTAATTACGATTAATGATCGGTATTTAGTTTAATTGGTATCATTCCATGTAGTATAAGAAAGGTCCTTTATGAAAAAAAAAACTTATTATTTGACAAGTGACCCAAAAACCAACTTGACAGTCACAGAACGATTTAATCTCACTTCAGGCCACATCACCTGGTAAGTAACTATTGTTTTTACTTGAAACTAATCTGTTATTGAATATTCTTAAGGCTTACGCCCTAATTTAATTATATTTAAGCTATGACGCGGGTTTAAGTCTAACTAACGATATTAAACCCTTTCAGGACTAACATACGGTTAATGCAGAGAACCCTTGAACCTGGACCTCTCCATCTGCCAACATTAACTATGAAGAACTCCTCACGGAACCAAAGAAGTTGCCCTTGACTGGTGAGTGATCTCCTAACTGGTTATAGATTTCTAATTGCGTCCTCTCTTTTCCTTATCGCTCGTAACTTATCGACACATTACTTTTGCTTTTACTTTTACATCAATCAGTTCGTGTATTTTGTTGAAAGCAAATTTCAGCAAAATAGTGTCAAAACCATTTTCCAAGTGTTGTGTTTACAAACTGAACAATCATGGTGCTTAATTGTGTAGCTTATGGTTGGAATAATGTACAGGATGCAAGGAAACCAATTTCATTTCATACGTAAGTTTACAGTTTCTTATAGCCTAAAGTCTATAAAATCTTTATTGTATGTTAAAACTTAAAATACTCATTAAAAATTTAGTTAACCTATAAAAGTGAATAAAATATATAATACATTTTATTATTAATTAAGTATATGTTTATTTTAGTTTTCCAAACGTTCAGAGATTCTGGAACTTTTGGTGAAAGCAATAAGAAGAGTGAATTGTTTGCCTTCCAAGTCGAGCAGGCTGTGCGGGGAACATTTTTTATCTGTGGATTACCAAATTAGGTCAGGATCAGCGCTACCGTTCGTAAAATTACCAAATACCCACAACAGATGCCGAAAATACCCGATTTTACCCGCAAGTGCAAAACAGCAGAAAGCCCGCGAATTCAAATAATTTTATTTTTATGTGTATTATTTTAATACTCCATAACTTAATAAAACTCCAGTTTTAATTATTTTTCTGTTTATTTATTAAAAATACAACATAAATCCTTTGAAGTAAAACAAATCTGGTGTGATATACGCACACAACTTCCTTTTACAGTGATCTTATAATTAGCCAAAAATTTGATTTTTAATTGTTTAGCATTTGTCAAAATTTTTCAAAAATTACAAATTCTACAGTAACCGTACAAAATAATACAAATTTTAGAGGTATTCAACTGGAAAATCACCTATCTCACATCAGTACACATTAAAGAAGCAATAAAAATTTAAAATGTTCATTTTAGAATCAAAGGGGTACAAAGCTATTGATATTTATTTAATATTGTTTATCTACTTTGGTGTCAGAAGATGATTATTATAACACCGAAAACAGTGCTACAATAGAGTCTATTAGAACACTGTTTTTGCATTGTTGTTTTCATATGAAAAACATGGAAACAGCCTACCTTGTTTCACATAACTGGCAGATGGTCACATTAATGAAATGTCAAAATTAACAGTTTTTGATTATTTTTTTATGCAAAGTAGATAAAATGGTATATTATACTCGTTTAATGAGAGGAAGTGTAGCACTCGTTCCATTGGGGCACGACGAGCGTAGCGTAGACGTGCTACAATTGTCCTTCTCATTAAACTAGTATAATAATATACTATTTATTTACTAGCAACGTGATATTGTACATTTTCGTCATAGAAACAAAATATGAAAAGCTACTCATAACTCCCAAGGGACCTGTCAAATTTTTTCTCCCTCAAACTCTTGGTAACCGTGCAACTATAGGCCATGTCTTAGCAACCATACATTGAGGCAACCCTTGATGTTACTTAAATATTCTAATTTTAAATGCCATTATGACATTTTGAAATTTCATACCACTATTACAATATGCTAGTAAATAAAATATTGTATGCACCACGAGAGATATTCATGTTTTTTACCCTCGGTTGACTTACAGACCTCGGGCCAGAGCCCTCGGTCTGTAACACATGTCAACCTCAGGGAAAAAACATATTCATATCTCCATTAATGCATAAATATCTATTTTACGTTTGAAAGGTAGCTTCAGCTTCATAATAGAGAGTTTGAGCACTTCGACGTTAAACTTCCCGTTAACGATAAAGTCACATGACTAGTAACGATAAACTTTTACGGGAGGGTATCATTTTATAGAGTTTGAGCACAACAATAACAAACGGTATTTGAACATAACCTCACAATTTGGCAAATATTGAAAGGTTGTAGTATATTTCCTCAGTTTGTTAATTATTGGTAAGTAAATACAAGGAGCAGTAATTACCTAAATAACATAACTATTACAAGAAGTTAGGCATCGTAACGCAACCTCACAAACCAACTTAGCGTTTACGGTAAACCTCTACGCTATTCGTAGTGAAATAACGTGCTCCGAAAAGTGTTTAGCGTTACGGTATTTTCTGCGTCTACGCAGTTGCCTTAAAATAGCGTTAGCGTATAACGTACAAGGTGCTCAAACTCTCTAATACCCGAAATTACCCGTAATATTCAATATCCGCGTAATTACCCGCAAATGTCTGAAATACCCGCATTTCGGGTAATTACCCGCAGATTGGCAGCACTGGTCAGGATGTAATACGAAATTACTCAAACTTGATGCTGTGCCAAGTATTTTTTCATTTCCAAAACATCTATCAAAAAAGGCAACACCATGCAGGAAATTAATTCGACATGATGTGAGTTATTAAAATAACCTTCTGTATTATGCCAAACATTATTGTCTTTTTATTTTTTTTTATATGGCAGATGATAGGGTTAAAGAAGAACCTATGAGTATTGAATTTGGTGTTACTACACCAGAATCGATAAATTTGCCATCGCCATCTGCTAGACTGCTAGAGGATCAAAACTGCTCAGGGACCAAGAAACGCAGACTGCAGCAATAGATGATAAACTTTTCCGCTTGAAAAGGCAAGTAAAAACTTTAAAACAAAACAGTCAAGAGGACAAATTTAAAGGTGTCTACTATGAAACATCTCATTAAGGAAATTTCAAAAAGTGGCTTTAGCAATGAAAATTTAAATACTGTCCTGAACAATTATTTTGAAGGTTAATAATAATGCTTGTGCTAAACTATTGGACTTTAAAATTAATAATGATTTTTTTAGGTCTGCCTTTAGATCTTGTGCTTCTGCAGAAAACAGACTCGGAAATTAAAGATCGTGGCCAAAGACGATAAATGTAGGCTAATTGTATTTTACATAATTTATTCATGTAAATATTTGTACTATGAAATATTATTAAATACATTTTGCAATTAATATATTAAGTATATAAAAGGATTTATTCTTTATAATTTATTGCTAACTAGCTGAAACCCGCGGCATATGCCGCATTTAAAATGTAGGACGAATTTAATAACTTTTGTTGCACTAAAGAAAGTTTTAAAAGCACGCTAGAGAATGGCAATAAGGAAAAGTTCCAAAAAATATATTTTCAAATGGAAAGGAAACGCTCGCCTCTGGAAAGCGTTTTATGGACATTCTTGGATAGCCTCCAGGCAACTGTCTTTCATATTGGATACTGCCTACTGCTGAATTGAATAGTGTCTTCTTTTTCTGTTCATTATTAAATGGTAAATGGTACAGTACACGCAAGCATGAAAGATAAGCGATACAATGTTCAGGTAAAATACATTTTAGCTTAAAAAGTATAATTATTTAAAATACTGATTGCTGCTTCAGATGGATTCTAAGCAGTAACGAATACTAAGTATATATTTTTACTTTGTAGATCTTCCTCGATGAAGACAAAAACATAACCTCAACTTCTTGCACATGTCCTCGTGGACAAGTTTCATGTCATCATGTTGCTGCACTGGCACTATTTGCCCATTACAATACATCAGTTACAGACCAGTCATGTAGCTGGTCAGTGCCTAAACAATCCAAAGCACTTGATGAAAACGTGAGAACAATCGATGAATTGTTTTTGCCGTCTAAGGAATATCGAGCTTCAAAGAGAAGCGTTACCAAGGAAGAGATCCAAACGCTTAGAGAAAAATTTGATTCGTTTGGAGGGGTGGTAGGATTCAGTTGGCTTCTAACACCTAGACTTACTGCACAGGAAGATATTATTGTTCCGCAGATTAGTTATATAATTTTCTTCACAGAATATCAAAATATATCTGAAAAAATTAGTTATTTTGAACAAAAAGTGAATGTTTCTCCTAAGCAATAACTATATTTGAGTAAACCATAGGGCAGTAAAAAAATCCCTTGTGGTTAATTATTCGCAGGTTTCGTTTAACAGCCAGTTCGTTCGGTACGGTGCTAGCAGCTTGCAAAAGAAATCGGTACCCTGCATCGCTTTTCAAAAAACTACCAGGTTTGCTTTGCAAAATATTTTTCATATTTTTTCATAAAGTTCTCTTATTATGCAGGCACATATAACTTAGATGGAGTATAGGCCATTCGGTGGGGGCGAGAACATGAAAATAATGCAATAGAAGCATTTGGGGCAGCAACTGGACTTCCTGTGACATCTGCTGGACTATGGCTCCATCAGTGTGGATACCTTGGGGCTACCCCAGATGGCCTTGTAGACGAAGAAGAGCTTGTGGAAGTTAAATATCCATTTAAATATCGCAATTCCAACTTGATGGAATCATTGCGCATGATAAAGGCTATATTTGTTCTTACGATAAGGTACTGCAACAGTTTGTGGTAAATGAAAACCATGAATATTTACACCAAATACATAAAAAGAAATAGTATCTAGTTATCTGGACTCCTCAAGTCATAGCAATAATTCCAGTTACAAAAAAAGAAGAATGGGCAGAAAATATAGAAATTTTGAAGAATTTTTATCATACAAAATGCTTTTCATCTCTAGTGAATGTCGAAATTAAATAAATGTGTAACTATGTTGTGGGTAAAATAGCATACATACCTCGTGAGAAGGCTTATTCCAACTTCGCGCTTTTAGCTGACCTCCCCTATATGCAGCTCATTCCAGCGCGGGAAGCAATCACGGAAACAAACTGTGCACATCATCAAATATTTAGTTATTAATTTAAAGTTACTGTTTGATGACGTGCACCGTTTGGTTCCGTGATTTACCTATAGTTAATCATATTTATTGTAACTATAGGTAAATCACGGAATCAAACGGTAACTTTAAATTAATAACAAAATATTTGATGATGTTCACCGTTTGTTTCCGTGATATTACTGTACTATTAAGAAGAAATTTTTTATTAGATAGCAGTTAGAGCAATATTTTTGTAAATACTTTTTATTTATTAAGTTAAGTTCTGTAATTAACAAAACGAATATTTGAGTAAACATAAACTAACATATAGTAATGTACAACTATACAATAATAAAAAAATGTCTTATTTAAATAAATAAGCAGTTGTTAATTAACACTCTTATTTCTATTTTTACTGTTCGCCTTCAAAATATGTTTCAACTTCCTTTATTGGTGGAAATTGGTTAGTGCGCCACACACTTTCCAGATTTTGGTTGCCGAGTTCATTAAATTTTGGGGTATTAGATTTAGTATTTTGTATGCCTTAATACGACGAATTGCTCTTTCCACATGAATTCTAGCACGAGCAATATTTTTGGTTTGTATTACCCGAGAAGGAGTAAACTGTGGTTGGCACAAAAATGGTGGAATATTTAGAGAAACACCTGCCGCTAAAATGTCGCCAATGAGAAATCCCTTATCTGCAATTATCAAATCTCCTGGTTCAAAAATAGTAAGTACTCCACAGTTCTGCACAATTTTCTTATCAGAAGTGGAACCAGGATACAATAAACTCAAGTAAATCACAACTCCATTTGGTGCAACTCCCACAAGACCTTTTAAAGTGTTACGGTGCTTGTAATGGCTATGTCGCTTTTTGCTTTTCAAGCAAACATGGAATTTCAGAAAAAATTTCGGTGCGATCTAATACCATTCTTGTGATCGGAAAGAAAGCAAAACAATTAGGTAAACATGCTTGATTATCTTTAACAGATGGTACAGATGACATTAAACTGGAAAATATTACTTCGCGTAACAAATTTAACCAAGTTAAAAAAATATTAGTAACTGTTGCAGTGCTACAGTTAAAGCGCTGAGCTAAATCTTTATGTGGGGGATTCTGGCGCAGATTATATAACGTTAAAAATAATTGATCGATGGCAGAAATACGTTCCACGTTCCATTCTAAATAATAATTTTTATCAATATTTTCCAACAAATTGAAAAGCGATAAAAAAATTTCTTTGTTGGGTAGTCCAGTATATAAGACAAAGTTAGTAATTAATAATAAGTACATAAGAATGCTATAAATTTTAACAAAAAATGCTCATTCTATTTATGGTAGTTTCTACACTTGAGCCAAGTTACGAAGGCAAGCGACGTAAACAAAGATTCTGACAGTTCCCGGTGCATGCTAAACTAGTTTCACAACGGTGCGCATTTTACGTAAACTTCCGTCGCATGTTGCCGTAAAAGAAATTACCGCACAACAAAACAACGTAATGATTATTACACACAACTGTTACATGACTGATATCATCCAATGACAACCATGCATTTTTTGAAAATCAACCAATCCCGAACTGATTACTTGATAAGCTTCCCTAGTGCTAATTATCAACCCCGTAGATGGTGGCATAATTAGAAATGGAAATGCAAGAAACACGCAATTTGAGTTTGTTGGCATTATTAGATCAATTTTAAATCATAATTCGTATATGTGTTTTGTGTAATAATCTTCAAAATATAAACGCGGGGGACGCAGTTACATATAATTTTGCCCGTGCCAAGAGTGATCGTGCTGGTTGAAAACTGCCCTCGGAACAGTTTTCATTGCAACCAGCACTCGACCCTTGCCGTGTGCAAAATTATCGGTAAGTATGTCTCGCTCTTGTTATATTACTATTGATAATACTTGTCGCTTCGTTCGTAGAACAACATATACGACTGTTAAAAATTAAAAAAATTTCCACAACCGAGAATAGAAATCAGTTTCTAGGTTACAAAAATTGTGACAGAAAGAACACATTTTCTCTATACGGAGGAAATGGGCAATATGAAAATGTCTGTTGTCATGGTATTCATAAAATAACACAATCGGCAATTAGAGTAACAGCCAAGGAGGAGCGTGTAACAGGAAATATGGTGAAAGTAGGATACCAGTAATGTCATCAGAAAATACTATAAATAATCGGACTCGGTAAATGGTAGCATAAAATAAATAACTCCCTTCGGCGATTTCATGTTACGTATTCAGTCTCTTGCAACATTTGTCTGCCCTGGGCCCAAGTGGTTTTGGATTTCCTCGTGGTTTCAGTTGGTCAAACTGAGCTGGCACGAATACTGGCTCAACTTTCGGTTCTTCTGCTCCAGGAAGCGCCTAAACAAAAATTAATATTAGAACTGCAGCACTGTATTTATTTTAATTCGTACCTGGGTTACAAAATGGTGCAATGTCATTAAAATATTGCAATTATCTTCCTCACAATTGGAACCAACGGAGTGCTTTGAAACCCGATTATTCACAAGCCATCCTGGACGCATATACGTAATCTGCAGACGCATAAGGTATTATGACAACTGTTCGGCCACAATCGGTAATTGATTAATATGGAGCCAATGAAAGTTTAAGTAAAGTGCAGACACAGAGAGGTATTAGACGTCTGCAGTTTACTTAGTGGTTTCGCTTTGAGTTGCTATATCGTATTAAATGTCGTCTAAAATTACTATAAATTATTGAAATATAGAAAGTATGCTCCCAGAACGCTAGGAGTACAATGTGTAAACGACACAGCTGTTTGATTAAATCTAACTACCAAAGATGAAGTTTAGGTTAGCTTCGCATGTTTATCTTTCGACCAACCGACCGAAAAAACAGACCGAAAGAATGCCGGTAGATATACAAACTGTATCTAACCAAATTTAGCGCTTACAAAATGTAATTTTTCGAAAACAGTTAAAAGAATCTGGTCTGATACACGCACACAACTTCCTTTTACAGTAATTTTATAATTAACCATAAATTTGATTTTTAATTTTTAAGCATTTGTCAAAAATTACAAATTTTACAGAGACCGTACAAAATAGAGCGTTAGTTGAAGAGACAAATTTTCTCTAAAATTCTCTGCTGAATTAAAAATGTAATAATACAGGGTGTTTCATAATATATGCGCAGAACTTCAGGATGTGATAGCTCGTCCAAAAATTTGAAAAAGGTTTCTATTAACTTACCCTCTAAAATGCACAATTTTCGAGATACAGGGTGTTGAAATTGAAAAAAAAATTTTGTTTTTTGCGAATATCTCCGGAACCGTTTATCGTACAGAAAACAGCTTTTGTAACCATTTTCTACTCATAATAAGCTATGTTTTTTGCGAGAAAAAATTTTTTTTATGTCATAATTGGTGAAGATTTTGAAGGGATAGTGAGTGTTTTTCTCCCCAACTTCTACGCCACTGGAAAAAGTAGGGTTTTGAGACGCCCATTTGAGCCGCCAATATTTTCTACACAAAAAAGGTACTCTTGGTCATAAGCTCTAAAGTTGACCGTTTTCGAGAACAATCAACTTTTATGTTGAAAAACATGGTCAATTTTTTGAAATAAATGTCGCAAGATGCAAAAATGCGTTCTCTTAATTGGTCAACATTTATTTCAAAAAATTGACCATGTTTTTCAACATAAAAGTTGATTTTTCTCGAAAACGGTCAACTTTAGAGCTTATGACCAAGAGTACCTTTTTTGTGTACAAAACATTGGCGGTTCAAATGAGCGTCTCAAAACCGTACTTTTTCCAGTGGCGTAGAAGTTGGGGAGAAAATCACTCACTACCCCTTCAAAATCTTCACCAATTATGACATAAAAAAAATTTTTTCTCGCAAAAAACATAGCTTATTATGAGTAGAAAATGGTTACAAAAGCTGTTTTCTGTACGATAAACGGTTCCGGAGATATTCGCAAAAAACAAAATTTTTTTTTCAATTTCCCACCCTGTATCTCGAAAATTGTGCATTTTAGAGGGTAAGTTAATAGAAACTTTTTTTCAAATTTTTGGACGAGCTATCACATCCTGAAGTCCTGCGCATATATTATGAAACATCCTGTATAGCGGGTGTTCTATTTAAAATATGAATTAGTAAAAAAAGAAAAAGAAACAAAAGAAACCTATTTTAGAGGTATTCAACTGGAAAATCACCTATCTCACATCAATACACATTAAAAATGTAGTAAAAATGCTTGACAAAATCGTTAGAGCCGTTTTTTTTTTAAATCGAAAGAAAACTGAAAAATCACAAGAGTAAAAACACCATACTTCCGGTTATGCGATTTTATTCAAAAACTTTCTGTCGCATCTAGATAATACACAAAACTTATATATGAAGTTTCAACGTCATACCTCTTTTCGTTTTTGAGATATTCTGTTCACACACAGACTCACACACACAGACAGACAGACCAATGAACAAAAACATGTTTTTTGGGTTCAGGGGACTCTAAAACGTGAAGATATGTTGAAAACTCAATTTCGAATTATTGTAAGAGGTGACATTTTTATTTTATTTTTAGTGGATGAAGTGATTCATTTTCGTATACACAACAGGACGCAAACTACTTTTACGTTCTAAAACGCGTCCAGCGACGTTTGAATTAATTTAGTGAATAAAATGGATCAGGATATTTACCAATTTATTATTTCAACTTAAACAGTTAGTTTTAACCCTATAATTATACTAAAGTTAATTAATTACTATATGTAATTACATTGAATTCCAATGTTAAAATGACATCAATTTTATAATTATTATTCATATTCTATCAAATAAATTCATGTTGACAGTTCTATAATTTTTATTTCAATTTTGCTTAATATTAATTCAATTTTCGCAAACATTTTATTTGTATCTCGTGTTTTTTTTATCGAAAAATCATAAAGAAAGTATCACTTTTTTAACAAAAAAATTGTACAGAAAGTAACACGTTTTTAACTATTTTATTGAAATTGCGAATTGTCTATTTGACAGTTATAAATGTTGAAGTCTTTTTCGACCAAATTTCGAGTTACAAGGGATCACTATGCAAAAAATAACGTTAGCAACACATATGAAAACAACTTTTTTTACTCATTTGTAGTTGTTTTTGAATGACTACATGTATTCACATACATTTTCCGATGGCGATTCCACACGTGTGTTACATACTATTTTTCCTGCGACAGTTTCGCATTCTACAACAAATTTAATCTTTTAATTTGACATTCGTTAAAAAGTTGTCGGTTTTAACCAGTCATAGTATGATTCTTACATGAGAGTGCAAAAAGTGAGTACTTTCTGCACTGTCGTAGAAGTAGCATATTATTATACTAGTTGTACCCCTCATCCTTACTTACCTTTGAAGGCTTACACTTCACCGACTAGCTCAAGATACGGTTTCTTATCAGGGTTTAACAATTGTGGGATTTTTAGTTCGTTTCACTTTCATATAAAGGTAAAAGTTCATTTATCAGAAGAAATGGGCGCCATAACTTTATTTAAAAAGTTTTAAATTCAATAAGTTTACAAAGGTTACGTATTCTTTCTAACAGTCCACAAATTAATTGTTATGCATTAGAGGCTTATACCTTTCTAATTTTAATACACATTATGTAATTATTTAGCAAGTTTTATTCTTCTCTGACAAGTTAGAATTTGTTCTAATAAAACGTTAGGATTAATAAATCTATCAGTATCTAGGAGATTTCTTATACCTATTTAATTAATAACCTCCGGTTCGTAAGATGAAAATATAAAGAGCTCTCTATACCCTCGTATTTCTCTTTCCTAGGTCTTAATTACGATTAATGATCGGTATTTAGTTTAATTGGTATCATTCCATGTAGTATAAGAAAGGTCCTTTATGAAAAAAAAACTTATTATTTGACAAGTGACCCAAAAACCAACTTGACAGTCACAGAACGATTTAATCTCACTTCAGGCCACATCACCTGGTAAGTAACTATTGTTTTTACTTGAAACTAATCTGTTATTGAATATTCTTAAGGCTTACGCCCTAATTTAATTATATTTAAGCTATGACGCGGGTTTAAGTCTAACTAACGATATTAAACCCTTTCAGGACTAACATACGGTTAATGCAGAGAACCCTTGAACCTGGACCTCTCCATCTGCCAACATTAACTATGAAGAACTCCTCACGGAACCAAAGAAGTTGCCCTTGACTGGTGAGTGATCTCCTAACTGGTTATAGATTTCTAATTGCGTCCTCTCTTTTCCTTATCGCTCGTAACTTATCGACACACTTCTCCATGGCGAATATACAACGGACCAGAACCGGCGTCAAATGAAAAAGACCGACGAGCTGGTAGTCAAAGAGGAAGCCCTAAGAGCTGGTGGTCAAGGAGGTGACACTAAGAGCTGAATCAAGGAAAACCCTCTATTACGATTTGTATGTATTAGTTTGCCGTCTACCTACCAGTTATATAATAACTGCCCTTTTCAGAAAGAAAATGTTTGTGGAATTTATCCTATCTGCCTGAAAAATTATTATGTTTTAATACTATGCTGTATGAGTTAAATAAAGGCTTACTATTGTCTGCTTGTATCCTTTCTAAGCCAGGATTTTCAATTTGCTTCGCTTCTGCATAGAGAAGCGCCCTTTTGCTTTCTCAATTAAACAGGAAGTAATAATTTTTGTTATTTATTGTTCTTTTATTAACATAACCATGGGCCCTCTAAATTAAATTTCAAAAAGGGTAGGCAACCCCTCCTACTGGTCTTGCGCTTAAAGTTGCCTATCTATTAGGATTAATTAATATTGAACGATATTCCTGTAGAAGCTACGATATGTACTGCTACACTATCTCCCTTCTAGAATTAATAAGAAAATTGAAATCCTCCCCTTTAGACAGTTGGCTAAAGTTATTATAACACCCTTTTTAATATTTGCTAATACATTAACTTTAAACAATCTTTCTTAATAACATTGATTATTCATTATCTATGTACCCTAATACTCTATCTTTTAAACTAAGTTATTACAATCTATGAACTTTAACTATTACCACTGAAGTTACTTCAAGTTACTTTTCTAATCTTAATTGTCCATAACGAAATCCAATGTATCTAGAATTCCATCATTTATTTCCTTTCCAGATATGAAACATTTCTGTAAATTCTTTTTAAGAAAAGGAATTAGCTTTGGAGGCATAGTCCATTCTATAAAGCTACTTTTTATTTTGCCTGTTTTTCTGCAGAAGCAATTATTAACCTCTTGCATTTAACAGCTAATTATTAACTTTACACTTTGAGTAAAGTACTTTAATAAACAATTAAGGACAGCACCTCATAGGACACTACCTAAAATTCAAGATCTTCAGTCATGCTATGCCGAATTCTTTAAAATAATAAACCGCACCTCATAGGACAACTCACTGACATCAAGTTAGAAAAGTCTTTTGGTTATACAACCTAATCCTTTTGAAATAATATCTTTGGCAATAAAAAAAAACTAACTACTTTAACCTAACTATATACATGGTCCAATAGAATCATTGTCTCCAAAATTCTATCAACAGTATCAACTATGAATCATTTTTATGCATTGCCATCAACGAATTTTTCCTACTACCAAGAAACGAAACGTTCTAGGAAATCCTTGCACAAGTTTGGAATTAGCTCAGGAATACAGTCCTTATAAATTAGCTTTATTACCAGTATGCAGTATCACATTGGACACTACCAAAAAAATTAGACTCTCCGTTATATCGAACGGAAGTCTTATTAGACTGCGCCGCATAGGACACAGCTATACAACCTATATGTAGCACCTCATTGGACACTACTAAAGAAATAGACCTTCTGTTATATCGAACAGAAGCCTTTTAAGTCTGCACCACATAGGATACAGGCAAACTCAATCAAGTAAAATTGACATTCTGGAAAACACATTTTTAACCACATTCTCTCACCCAAGCTTCGACTGGTTAGGTCTACCATTCTACGCTGTGGTCCGGGTTTACGGCAACATAGACACGCTTAAAGAAGAGGAACCATTATTTCTATCGCGTTGACAATGCATAACAACAACACACAGTTAAACAACTCCGACCAATGAAAAAAAAAATGTCTCGAACTCCTGAGTGATCAAAAGTACAGATGAGAAAAATTACTTATAAAAAAAATCCAGAGTATGGAAAGGAATTATCATTTACCATACTAGTGATTCACTCAGACTCTCAACCTAATTGTGATGAAACAATTAAATGTAAAGAACAGAAAGTTCAATTTAGTACTTTACACATATATTACAACAAAATGACTTGAAAAAAAAAATCTCAAGCTCATCAAACCATCATGACTTCAATATTCATTGAACTCCAAAAGAAATTCCTCATGACATTTGAAAAACGTACAACGTACCTAAGCTAAGTGCTAAGTACCACAAATATTGTACTTGTTAAAACCATTACTAATCCAATGTAATTAATCGAAACGACCCATAATTCTTAATATCCCTAGGTTCAATTTCTATTGATTAACTCAAACAGTTAAAGACTCAAAATTTTACCAATTAGTCAGGTAAAAATAAAATTAGCATGGAATAAATGTCCTATACTAAAATGTATAAATAAAATCTCTGCTTCATATCAACAAACAAAGCCATTTTTTACCCTCACCTTTACTTCCAGGTTTGCGTTACTAGTAATCAACTCCCAGTCTAATTCATCTGAGGTTAAGTAATTTACTTTTATCATATTGATTTAATTACTATGCAATTAATGAACTGTATGATCGAATACAATGCAACCTATTAGTAATTGTTAAATTCCGGAACTATACCTTTTATGATAGTGAAGCGTTAAATTTTCTTTTAATTGAAATGGTCCCTTTTACTCGAGCCTCCACGTTGCGTCGCCACTTCGTGTACCCCTCATCCTTACTTACCTTTGAAGGCTTACACTTCACCGACTAGCTCAAGATACGGTTTCTTATCAGGGTTTAACAATTGTGGGATTTTTAGTTCGTTTCACTTTCATATAAAGGTAAAAGTTCATTTATCAGAAGAAATGGGCGCCATAACTTTATTTAAAAAGTTTTAAATTCAATAAGTTTACAAAGGTTACGTATTCTTTCTAACAGTCCACAAATTAATTGTTATGCATTAGAGGCTTATACCTTTCTAATTTTAATACACATTATGTAATTATTTAGCAAGTTTTATTCTTCTCTGACAAGTTAGAATTTGTTCTAATAAAACGTTAGGATTAATAAATCTATCAGTATCTAGGAGATTTCTTATACCTATTTAATTAATAACCTCCGGTTCGTAAGATGAAAATATAAAGAGCTCTCTATACCCTCGTATTTCTCTTTCCTAGGTCTTAATTACGATTAATGATCGGTATTTAGTTTAATTGGTATCATTCCATGTAGTATAAGAAAGGTCCTTTATGAAAAAAAAACTTATTATTTGACAAGTGACCCAAAAACCAACTTGACAGTCACAGAACGATTTAATCTCACTTCAGGCCACATCACCTGGTAAGTAACTATTGTTTTTACTTGAAACTAATCTGTTATTGAATATTCTTAAGGCTTACGCCCTAATTTAATTATATTTAAGCTATGACGCGGGTTTAAGTCTAACTAACGATATTAAACCCTTTCAGGACTAACATACGGTTAATGCAGAGAACCCTTGAACCTGGACCTCTCCATCTGCCAACATTAACTATGAAGAACTCCTCACGGAACCAAAGAAGTTGCCCTTGACTGGTGAGTGATCTCCTAACTGGTTATAGATTTCTAATTGCGTCCTCTCTTTTCCTTATCGCTCGTAACTTATCGACACACTTCTCCATGGCGAATATACAACTGACCAGAACTGGCGTCAAATGAAAAAGACCGACGAGCTGGTAGTCAAAGAGGAAGCCCTAAGAGCTGGTGGTCAAAGAGGTGACACTAAGAGCTGAATCAAGGAAAACCCTCTATTACGATTTGTATGTATTAGTTTGCTGTCTACCTACCAGTTATATAATAACTGCCCTTTTCAGAAAGAAAATGTTTGTGGAATTTATCCTATCTGCCTGAAAAATTATTATGTTTTAATACTATGCTGTATGAGTTAAATAAAGGCTTACTATTGTCTGCTTGTATCCTTTCTAAGCTAGGATTTTCAATTTGCTTCGCTTCTGCATAGAGAAGCGCCCTTTTGCTTTCTCAATTAAACAGGAAGTAATAATTTTTGTTATTTATTGCTCTTTTATTAACGTAACCATGTGCCTTCTAAATTAAATTTCAAAAAGAGTAGGCAACCCCTCCTACTGGTCTTGCGCTTAAAGTTGCCTATCTATTAGGATTAATTAATATTGAACGATATTCATGTAGAAGCTACGATATGTACTGCTACAAGCATGA